>BSBK01014202.1:0-105787 GCA_027943335.1 Chamaecyparis obtusa
ATAATCTGGAAGTCTGACACCGGAGAACAGTAAAGCAGAGCTGGGAATGCAATTTAAAATGTGAAAATTGAATTTATTCGATGGTCAATGTGGCCTTCGCATGTGCCTTTAACCTAGAAATGACTGTAGAAGACAGATGCCATTAACGTGTCACATTCAGTCTTCGTTCAAAGCCAAGTGTCAATATTTTTCTTTGAAGGTACTTGCCTTTTCTGGATACCATCATCATTTGTATCTTTCAAATAGGTTAGGAAAGATTAAAAACCATGTTTGATAACACCCTAGATTTTTCTTTGAATCATTCAATTGGGGTTTCAAAATTTTGAATCAGAATGGGAGACGAATGCAAAGAACTGCCAGAAGAATGCTGGGAGATTGTGTTCAGGCATCTCACATAGCCAAGCCAGTGTGCATCAGTCTCATTCCCACCAGTGGCAATGCAGATTTGATTAAATTTTCTATGGCAAAGGTCTTCTTCCATGATTTAAATAATTAATCACATATAGTTTTTGCACATGCAAGAGGAAAACATTTTGCAGGACAGAGAGGTGCTTGGCCATGATGTCGTAGCACATTGCTATTGGTATCCAATAGAGGTTGGGTAAACTGATAGGGATAGGGAGAAATTACTGCCATCAAATTCACCAGGATAGGCAACAGTATATATTCACCTAACTTTCATTAGGGTTAATTCATAGATCATTACTATTTTACGAGCTCACTTTGATTGCAAAGTGTTTGAATAGGTTCAAGAAGTGCAAAGAGGATAGAGAGGAGGGCAGTTGTTGTTGAATAGAGCAATCCCCATTCCCATCCAGCGGCACCATATCCTTCTCCCAATCCGGTCCTATTGGCATCTCCTTGGAAGCAGCGAGAGCTTAACACAGTTATGGATATAATTTGTTAATGGTTTGTCAGCGAAGAGGCAATGCCCTATGTTTAGCATTTCTTGATTTTTCTCTTGTGAATTAGTGTATGTTTGTTGAATGACTGCAACATCATTGGTTTAAGTCGGAATGAAATTGTGAAAAAAAAGGTTTGTTTTGGACTAAGCATATACCTCTCTCTGTAATTTGTAAATTCTTTGATGTCATTATCCAGCCATACAAGTCGTTAGTTACAAATTGGTATTCACATACACAGTTTAGAGGTGAATATAAGTTGCACCTTTCTACATGTACACACTAATGGGTGCTCATGTCCTATTCTACATTTACCATAGGCCTTTCCAATAGAATGATTTGGGAATAATGTGACAGAAACCCCCTGCATACAAAGGAAGCCTATGAAGTGTTTAAATAAATGCCTATCATGAAGATATTTGTTTTCTAATGAATTTTGGAATGAGACTTATGGGGATTGTTACATTTGACAAATGTTTAGGGTACATTGTAAAGATATTCAATGAAAGCATTATTAAATCTGCCTAAATTGTTCATCAAGAAAAATACTTTTCATTCAATCCTCAACTTATTCTCAAATGATATGCATAAATAAAATGCAATCCTGTATGGCTGTGAAAAATATAGAGAATGTGAATTATGATAAATGCATGGCTTGAATAATGAGTAGAGAAGGGAATGAAGTTGAAGTAACTGAAACGAGGGTAACTCAGATCTGAGCTCACAAATGGTGCCAGGAAGTTGTAAAATGTAGAAAAACACTTTGCAACCATGTAAAACATCAGGGCCAAAAAGGAGGAAGTGGAATGTGGAGCAGTTGAAGACTCCGATGTCAGGAAATCATTTTGTAATGTAGTATGTCTATGCATGAATCCTAGGTCAGTAAATATGGCAGATTTTCTAAAACTTCTTTTAAATAGTCTTTAACAGGAAACAACAACCCATTAAAAACATTTGAAGACTCTCTAAGTAAATGATTGGGATATTATCTTTGCATGTCATTATTGGTTTCTTCGAAATGAGGAGAGGCGATTAAAAGGTAAAGTTAGTTGCATCCTGAACATTTTCGTCTATTGCCGTGCTCATCTGTGCAATAAATTGAACATTTTTCCTCTTTGTTCTTGGAGCATTTTCAGATATACCATTCAATAGGGACCTACCAAAGAGGATTTTCCTTCTTTATCAGCTTAGAAGTTCAGGTGAGTTGACATGTCAATTAATATCTCATTGCCTTTTGCATTTTTGAACTGCCTTTGATGTAATACCTTTAAAGTGTTGTCTGTATGGTGATTTATTCTAGTAATTTTTTCAATCTTTAAATATCTTACAAAATTTCTTCGTTCTAGTAAGCTTTATACATATTAGAAAATCTCTATGTTCTTTATCCTTTGATTGAAGCTAGCAAAGGCAGCGGAGTTTGGCTATAGACCTGTCGATCATATTTGGTTGGAGTTTTCTGAAGGCTTTCAGAAAAATCCCTATTTTTTATATCTTGTAATCACGATATTTCATGAGACTGCATTTCTATGGGGTATCCTATCAAACAATTCAGATGCATTTTCTATGCTTCCACATTTTCCATACATGTCTAGGAAGGCAGTTCCAACTAAATTTATATATGTTTGTATTATAGTAGATTCTACATTGGATTCTTGGTGGTGTTAATTCATTTTCTTGGTGTGTTTTGTTTTCTTAAAACATAGTATAATTTTGATTCTATTATGTTAATATGTTTATATTTTATTTATAGTGATTCTTGTAAAGAATAATTTATTCAATTTTTTTCTTTCTCTTTAGCTGCTAAAAGAAAACAAGACAAAGCAACCAGGCAGACACCAATAAACATGGCACAATAAGAAAAAGTTTGAATAAGACACTAAAAATTGTGATTGAAAGACAAGGTAAGAGAAGCATAAAACAATAAACAACTATATCAGGGAAGTGTGAGAATTTACATCATATTAGTATAATACACAAAGTCAAATATAAATATGGTACTGTTTGATAAAATTTTAAACATGGTACAATCTGATAAGAAGTTTTAACATGGTAAAGTTTGATAAATGTTTAAATAGGACACCAAAAACTGTGACTGATACACATTATAGAAAAACCATAAATGATAAAGGGCATAGTAGGAGAAACATAAATGATGAAAGAGCTATATAACAGGGAAGTGTGGCAATTTATATATATGGGAACTAGAAATATAATATATAATATACAAAATAATGTTACTTGGGCTGAAAATAGTAGCTGCTAAAAGAAAATGAATCAAAGCAACTAAGTAAACAATACTAAACATGAGACAAAGCAATAAAGCAAATAGTACTCAACATAATACAGTAGGATAAACAGTTTAAATAGGATAGAAAAAACTATGATTGAAACAAATGGTAGGAGAAGGCATAAAAGTGAGAAAACATGCAACAAAATAATTTTGGGCAAACAAACAATGAGAAAAGTATTGATTGGATGGGTAGAGAATGGCAATAAGAGCACAAATAGTGACAAAAAAATCTTTCTATTGAGAATTTCAAGAAAGCAATATAAAAACATAAACATACCTTACAGATTGGTTAAGAACTCTAGCCACAACTGTAGAATCTACTTCAAGATACAGGTCACAAACCTCTTCCCTATTCTCTCATTGCCAAGTGTAAGAAAAGCTCTAACTAAGGGATTAATTTGAGCATTCAATACCCTGGGACAAAAATGCTTTGAAAGCTCAAATGTTGCTGCCTCTACTACCTCAACTTCAAAATTATTTACTATGCATTGGATTGCCAAGTTTCCTTAAAAAAATGAACTCTTATTCCTATCAATAAATTTCTTCAATCTATTTATCCAATATAATACCATATTAACCACTAGTCAAACGTATCTCTTATACTTGAAGAATCATAAAGGTCAATTAGGATTTAACTATTATTAATTGCTTATACCATTTCCACATAAAACTATTCCTTTCATTATGTTATCAAATGCACTTCTTAACTATATTGTCCTTCAATTCTTCAATTTATAGCTATCTAACATCTGAGATGTCCATTTATAGCAATTTTTGGTAGTCTTCCAAATAAAAAACTAAATTGCCTTAAATTTTAAACAACCAAGTGTTGGCTATAATGTTGTCCTTGATGCAAATACTTGGTAATGTAACAAGTTGATATTATTATTTTGAAAATTCAATTCAATGCTTAGCAAGCAGCTTGGGATACAGAAAGTTGGATAGTGAAATCATGTGTTATTATTGTTTACTCTAGCATTAAGTTTGAGTTTGAGTCATGGTTAAAATTATGGAATTCATGATGCCACTAGCAATCACATATGGTTGGAACTCAAATTTTATGAGAATTGGTTTTATGAGACATTCAGATGCATTTGCTTCAAAACAACTTATGTTTTATTGTAAAGTTTTCAACAACCAAACCTAGCTGCTGTCATGGAGTGCTTTTTTTTCCAATTGGTTTGTATTTTGTTTCAATCTTGACCAATTTTGGGCCTTTAATATGTTGAAAGACAGTATGAGCATACATGTAAATGACTAGTCTATGAGGTAAATGGTTATTTTTTCAGCACATCACAAGTTCATGAAGCAGTATTGACAAATGTTATCTCATTTTTTAAGATATGGGTTTCATGATTAAGGCTTTGTGTTAATGACTCATTCATTATGTTTGACTATGGTGGTTTTCCATATGGAAAAGATTTTGCAAAAAATTAGAGGTGTGTATCTCAACTACACACAAAAATTGATGAAACATTCTACCACAACAATATAGTGACATTATTTAATATATATAATACTATCGGCATAACCCTTGCACCCTTCAAAGGTGCAAGTGCTAGTTATAATACATTTACACTCTTATTCCCCAAATGTGCTTTGCCTCTCTCTTTGGCTTTGCTGACATGGAAATGATAATGAATTCACTATGCATTCTTCATTGACTAGAAGAAATGATCTATTTCTGAACCACCATAGGTTGGATGTGAAGGAAAGTGTGGCCAACCTCATCTTCCAAAATCTTTCTTGAAAAAAATTCATTTCAAGGTGGGGAGAATGTATGGACTACCTCAAACACGCCACATAAGAAAATTACTAAAAAGAATGGAAAGTCAAACAATTAAGTTGAAGAGTCAAATGAAATCTCATTAAAATAAGGGAATACAATAAATATTAATTCTTAGAAAAGATATGTTATGTTCGATTATATTTCGACCAATTTGTCAAATACATCAATAAACATCAAATATAAAGTACATCACAAGTACAATGAAGATCATATGGTTGAATCACTGATATATAATTATGAAACTACTATGTGCATCCTTGCCTCCTTTGGCTGTCACACTCCTCTCCAAGCCATCCTTAAACATCACACACTAAGGAAAAAATTAAGCTTGGAAAAAGTAAGTCAATTTTGACTATTTAACACTTTTAGCCTAGGAGTCAGTCGTTAGTGTGTGATGTTTACAGTCAGGGTCCTCTCCATGTGCTATACTCAAGATGGGAATTAGGTTCAAAGGCTTTTACCACCTAACCACAGAGTGGTTAGCTCCCCCCAATGCTCAACTTGTCATGTTGAACATGCCAACCCTGCTCAAGGAATGTAGCAACTCAAAATTGGTAGATCAAATGGATCTGGTGCATCAATGTATCTAACTACAGTGCACATATGATATTGTAGAACTAAATAGTGATGTAGTATGGAGATACTACAACCTTATATACACAATAACAAATATGCAAATAAGCTTTGACCAAAGCATTTTAACCAATTTCTACTAGTAGGTAGGTATACATAAAAGAAAAACATTATACTACCCTTCCTTGATATTTCTACATTCAACACCCTTCCATTAATAAAAGATTTCAACTCATACAAAATTAAACAATCACATAACTACTACAATTTCGTGAAGCAAGAAGTTTTCACTTCTTTAGAAATGCATAATTTTCTTAAAAATAAATAATATCTTACATACGTACATAACATAAATTTGTATCAATGTCATTTTAGATGAAATCATCACTAAACACACATTTGAACAATTTTACAACTTCAATAAAGATTTAGTCATTTTCATCTATGTACTAATAAGAATTTTGAACATTTATAATTTCATAAATTATTTTATATCAATAAAAATAATAGAAACTAAATTAACATTTATAATTTTAGAAGAAAAAAAAGAATCTAATAAATAAGTAAATAAAAATATTAAAGAAGGACCATACTTTTATTCTTTTTAAATATTGAAACTTATATTTATTTTTTTAAACAATAAGGAAGGCAAAAAATAATTTGTTCCCTATTCAAAACTAGATGGTTATTGATTTTGTCTTATGTGTTAGACCTTATTTAAAAACTACTCATTCAAAACATTTTCACCACCTAATAAGAAAGAGCCCCTTTTTACCATATTAATTAAGCCAGACCAAAACAATAAAGATTTCAAAACTAATACATAACTTCCAAATTTTTGGGTATGTTATTTGACTTACATGTTATAAATAATAAAAAGTTTATTTCTAATCCACGCGATATAAGATACAACAAAAAAATGAATCATATTTTAAATTCATTAAAATGCTAGGTGGAGACATAAGTGGACATTTGGTAGACAAATGAGTTGTGAGAAGTCATTCCCCTTTCTATTACAATCTAAATTTCTTACAAGGGAGAACTTATGACCAAATACATGATTGATTTAAGGGAATGCTCACAGTGTTGAGTATTGATCTAAATAGATGGTTTCAATGAGTGATTTCCAATTTACAAAACTTGTACAAAGTAAAGTTGAACGATATAAAATAAAAAACTAAATGAAATTTCTCCTTCTGAAAAATGCATAGGAATCAAGAATGCCCAAACATTAAAAAAATAACAACCTTTGCATTGATGTAAAGACACCTAGAGATAGCTCACAAATTAGCATTAAAAAGTTATATGCAAAATAAAGAGACCGCCTTAATGAAATTCAACACATTCAACAACAAAAAAGGGAAAATTATAGATTTTGATAAAGTTTCCTTGTAATTTTCCACTCAAACACTTATCTATTTATCTTTTTTTCTCTCTTCATAATATCTATGTACTAAATTTAAATAATCATAATAACAATAATTAGAAAATAACTCTTTAAATATGAAAAAATAATTTAAAATAAATATCTAAAATAAACAAATCATTTAGTATAGGGATGATTGGAAGGGGAAGAGGTGAATGAAATGGCAAGTAGTTGAAGAGAGAAGAGGGGGAACGCAACATGCCCAACGGTGTGGTTTAAGCAAGAAACGCCTCTCGCTTTGGACCTCAAGCGAGCTTTCATGGTTCTCAAGCTAAGCTAATCATCAGGGTTGGATTCCAAGCAGGAAAAGCGATAGAGTCTGGATTTTGAAGGAGTTTTATCAACTGTCAAATAGGTCAAAATGACAGGTCCTACAAATATTACAGCTCTGGTGTTTATTTGGGAGGTTTTCCTTACAACTCCAGTGTCTGTCTAGGAGGGTTTCCCATCTCTTCCTACCCTGCATCTTTCTACAATAAAATCCTTAACCATTAGTTGTTGTCTGCAAGAAGAAGTTCTCTGCCATTTTTTTCCTATTCAGCATAGAAGGGGAAATCCAAACGGAATGAAAATGCAATGGGGGGAGAGTCGAAAGGAACGACATGTAATTGGGGAAATCAAACGAGGAGAGTTGCAGGGTTCAGAGTGCAGGGGAGGTGAGCGGGATGGAGTTGGCAATCAAGACGGAGGGGGAAAGCTGAATAGAATGATGAGTAGCAAGAAAGAAAATAGTTGAATGAAATTGATAATCTTCAATGGAAGGCAAGATGAAAGGGAAAATCGGAATGGAAAAAGGATTTTCCAAATTTTACCCAAAAGTTAACATTCCCAAATTTTAGTTGTAATCCAACACCTAGAGAAAGTCTTCCAATAATATGGGATCCAGGAAAGAAAGGAAAAGGTTTATGAAATGGCTATTTATTCTAACATTTTGTTGGAGATGGTTTCCCTACTTATAATTGAGATACGTTTGGGGTTTCATTAGGGTGACAACAAGAAGTTGAGTCTACGTTTTGGCCAAAAAGTAGAACTAGTTTTCTTATTTTTTCAAATTCATCATATTTTACCTAAATATTTGAACAACTTAGAGATTGAATCTTAAGGATAGGACAGAAGCAAGTGAACATCTTGGTACCAAGCATGAGGATAAGGAGATGAGATTTTAGTGTATAAGAGATGTTCAGAAGAGACCAAGGACAAGGAAGAAGAGATTATGAGGGAGGATAGAAAAGAAGAAATAGTACAAAAGCTTCAATGAGAAGAGCAAAGGGTGCGCTAGGTAAAAATTATAAAATCTGATTTTGAGGATGATTCTTATGAGGCTTTGAATGAAATTTATGATTATGAGATGGCCATGTGGAGGCTTGTGGATGTGTGTGTGTGTGTGTGAGAGAGAGAGAGAGAGAGTAGATATAAGGAAAATAAGAAAGGAGAGAAAAGGCAAATTGGAAAGTCTAAGATGAACAGATGCACATTTGACAAGAATGTAGAGAAACTGGATAAGAGAGATGGGCACAAAAAGAGAGGAGTAGATGATCAGAGTAATATTGAAGTGGCAGTAACCCAAGAGGGAGAAGGAAGACAAAACAATAATGAAGGTAATGCAAAGATTGAATTAGAAGGTGGAGCAAAAGAAAATAAAGAATGTAATGAGAGCATCAAATAAAGAGGGTAAGGATGGAGTAGTTGATATTGGAGCAATACACATTAAAGAAGATCAAAGAAAACAAATTCTTAAGGAAGTAATTACAATGGAAGAATCGAGAAAGGGACCATTAAGGGATGATAGGAAGGAAGAGTTAGATAAGAACAAATACAAGAAAACATAGTAGACATTAAGGACATTACAAAAGAAGAACTAGAAGGTGCAGACACAAAGGCTGGAGTAGCAGTACAAATGCAAGAAGAAGAAGCTATAGAGATGGAAGAGGAAGGCGATATAGAAACTAAAAACAATGATATGGATTTGTGGGCTCAATTTAAATTAATAGACCTAAAGAATGGATAGACAAACTTGAAGGCATGAAGACAAGTGGAATAGAGAAGTACACATAGAAGATTGCAACCCATGATCAAGAAATCATTGTAGAGCTACAAGAAAGCGTAAATTGTTTGGTTCTAAATAAAGACCATGAGGTCTTCAATGAAGGTGAAATACACTACCACATGCGTTTATATTAGGGGGTTTAAAATGGGCAAAAAAAGGGGGCAATATATTGCCTAAATAGGGGGTAGCAGAGTTTTTCTGGGTGAAGGGTGGGGGGGGGGGGTGGAGATTTATATAGGAAAAGGGGTGGGAGGGGTATTGGGTGGGTATTGGAGGGTGGTGACAAAAAAAGAGTTCGAGGAAATATTTTTTGAAAATAGGGGGATACTTTAGTATTTCACAAACATGAATGTTATGATTTAGGTTCACTAAATGAAGCCCCCCTAATGAAGACCTTGTTTTTCCTTCTTTTTATATGTTGGGTAATAGTTAGACCAAAATGAACTACGAAGTCCTATATGCAGATTTTATTGGAGAAATCAAGAGTGGTTTTGTAAATAATGAAGTTGAAAAGGATTTGTGTTGTCTAGGTTGATTATTCAAGAATGGACCTAGTATAGGTGACTAATGTGGATAACATATTGAACATGGTAAGTGTAGATTCACATGTGGTTGTGATAAATTTTGTTGACAGTGGTGAGGTGAAGGAGATTGAAGACATGGAATTATTTATTTTCCATAAAGTTATTTGTATTGGAGTATGCATGTTTGAAAGGGTGATAAGAGATTGGAGGAAGATGGTCACTGATGGATATGAACTTCAGAGAGTAGAGAAGAGAAGTGAGCAGCACTATTAGAGGAACGTGGGGTTAGTTGATCTATAGTGGTGTTGGAAAAAGAGGAAGAAAGGAGTAGGAAACTGATGTAGTTTGTTATATCCTTGTGTCAGAGCACACAATCTTTTTGTCCGCTGGGATTTTGATGTAGTAGCATCTTTGTCCCTTAATTTTAGTTTATTTTGTAAAAAAGTTATGTCTACTGTCGCCACATGGAAGGATAGGAGAATGGTGGAAGTTAACAGTTATGATTTTGTTTATTTTTTAGGAAGGTGAACAGTTGAAGGAGGAAAAAATTGAGTTTGATTTAGGGAGTGATCGGTTTGGGTGTTTTTGGAGTATAATTTAAAGAAAGAGTGGGTTGGGAAGAAGGTGGCTAGATTGCGAAGGGGGAGGTTTGGTAAACAAAGGGGGAAAATACAACAAAACACTGAGAGAAGCCAAATGACTAACAAGATTAGAATCAAATAGGTGGTAAGGGGGAAAAGAGGGAAATTCATCCAGAGCACAAAATTTCAAGGAGGCACAATGTTGTTTGGAACATGTACCAACAATGTGAGTATCGGGATTGAACGTTAGTTGTTGAGTAAGTCAAGCAATTGAAGTGGTGAGAAGATTGGATGGAAAAAATTAGAGGTTGTGTGGAGGATCAAAATGATTTTTTTTTTTATGTATTGGTAAACTGATTCCAGAAAGGGATTCATTTATTTTTGTTAGTAAAAACCCAGTATTCCCTTCTTTCCTTCACTCTCGGGATGTCCTCCTATAACTTTGATTGAATTTGAAGAATTGTGTACAATGGTTCATTGATGTTTATTATTTTTATTTTTTTCATTTAATGTGTAAGAATTTGTGTATAGAACCCCAATTACACTCCTCAAATTCCTATCATTATCTTTATTTTGTCATTGTGAGTTTGTGAGATTTGTTTTTGCGGAACTATCACGAATTGATCTTAGAGGATTGTCACCATTTTAATCTATTGAGTCCCTATTGCCTTATTAGGCAGAATTGTGACATTTGTAATTTAGGGTTTTTGAATCTCATAGCCATCAACTATGCTCATGCAGAATTTGATGAAAGTGAACAAAGTAGTAGTTGAAGAAACACATTTGTAGGTGTTTCTTGATTATTGTGGAAGTACAATTTACATAGGTACTTAGGTCCAATCAATAATAACCTCTAGAAATAGTCATTCTTTTCCATATGGCAATTGGACAAAACCATTTTACTCACATGATGACCAAGATATTTAGTCGTAACTCCCTTACACAAAGATCCAAGGTCATAGCTATCTGCGAGTAGTCTCAACTTCTACACCCACAATCTTGCTTTGTGCTCTCATTCTACCTCTTCCTAGGATTGTGATAGTCAGTTCATTGGATATCCAAATTCTATGAAGTTTCCTTGATTTACTCTAATTTTTTCACTTTTTCATAACACAAACATAAAAGAAAAATAAAAAAGGGGTTGGTGCTTCTAGGTGGGAGCCTCCCTAAATCACTTGAACCCAATAAAATATAGAAAAACAAAATGATTTTTTTTTTGACGCTCCCAATGTCTTGTGACTGACTTTACTTTGTTTGTTCCAAACTTAACCTCTATTCCAAACTCTGACTTTCTTTTGTTTGTTCCAAACTTAACCATGTGAACTCCTAAACATTAATGTCATGCCAGCATTTCCGAAACAGTAATGTCGTGCCAGCATTTGTTAATTTGTCGTTTACTCCGCTTTTGGCATGCCACGCTACAATCTCCACCATCAAAATCCAAAAGATTTGTATACCAAATAAATCTTTCACATTCTAAAATCAATTTTGAAAGAAGGGGATGGCAAAATTCAATCGATCGGAACAGTTAAAATTGGATGTTGAGATTTAATTGTAAGCTGTGATCTTTCACATTCCAAAATTAATTTTGAAAGAAGGGGCGGTGCTTCTAGGTGGGAGCCTCCCTAAATCACTTAGACCCAATAAAATATTTAAAAAATAATAATTATCATGACGCTCACACCCCAGTGATATAACTCGCAATGTCTTGTGACTGTCTTTCTTTTGTTTGTTCTAAACTTAACCGTGTGAACATTAATGTTGTGCCAGCATTTGTTAATTTGTCGTTTATTCTACTTTTGCCGTGCCACGCTACAATCTCTACCATCAAAATCCAAAAGATTTAATATATCAAATAAATCTTTCACATTCCAAAATCAATTTTGAAAGAAAGGGATGGCAAAATTCAATCGATCAAATAGTTAAAATTCGATGTTGAGATTTAATTGTAAGCTATACAAGTACGTTGGCATTCATAGTCTTATAAATAGCTGATGAATGATTGTCGTCGAAATTATATACCCATATCTTGACAAATCCTCTTTTAGCTATCAGGAAACGGAACAAATCTTCAATTCAAATCGAAAGCGTAGAATTTGGACAAAAAATGGATGAAATGACTGTCAATATTTGAAGGTCTGGCATTCGTATTCCCATTGGGTGGGGAGAATGAGTTCCCCACCCAGATATAATGTTTGATTGTTTTTGTTCCATTACAGTGTTTGAGGAGAAGTACTTGAAATGATGAACAAGACAAGAGCGGAAAGAAGAGGATTTATATTGGCCTGTCTAGTATTTGCCTGAACCAGTAATTACCTACCATCGTCATAGATGCTTTTTGGTCGCATTTAACTAGCACAGAATTTCGCATCACATCTGATCTTCTGCTACCATCATCCAAATTGATTGTTTGATTACATCTAATTATTTAGCCCACACTAACTAAGAGGGAATCTTTCCTTTTCAATTATAAAGAGGACAAAAGAATTGTTTCTAGTCCAAAAATACTAAGTACAATTATATAAAGAGGGCATTAAAATATATCAATGAACATGCAAAATATTTTTCCTGACACCGGGACTTTGAAAGGTATAGGATTAGAACAATATCCTCCATTCTTTGTTTTTTTTCCAACCATCGCTGTTGAAGAGGATCCTAAAAATCTCAAAAATCTCTCTTACAAATCTACCTGAATCTTTATTTTCCCAAATGTTTCAATATGCCCGGCCTCCATCCACTATTAATAATTTAGATGTAAGTTGTCAAAATCTAGGCCTTGTTCAATGTCGCTCTCAGAGATATTTTTTCAATGATGATATACGTTCTATACAAACTATTAAACATTCCTCTCCCCAAAATGTTCTCTGCCCCCCTCCCCCCCCCCTCTCTCTCTCTCCCTTTGCTGCGATGGAAATTATTAGCAATCCTCTGTTCCTCGCCTCAAATCTGACATTGTTCTGCTCTCTGCCTCACTCTCTCTTCAATCTATTCTTTCAGTAATCCCCAATCAGCATCTCTCTCTTCTTCTGCTTTCTACAATCCAAACTGTGTTCCACTTCCCCATCTCTACCGTTCTGTGACTGAATATAAAGAACATGTGCATTCTTCGCCGATTAAAAGATATGATGTATTTCTGAACCATCGTGGGGCAGATGTGAAAGAAACTGTAGCCAGCCTCATCTTTCACAATCTTGAGAACAAGGGATTCAAAGTGTTTCTTGACAAGAATTCGATTCAAGGTGGGGAGAACATACCGCAAGCAATGGAAGAGGCGATTCATTCAGCATATGTGCATCTTGTCATTTTTTCTGCTAATTATGCAGAGTCCATCTGGTGCTTGAAAGAACTCAAACTCATCCTGAAAACAGGGTCTCCTATTATACCAGTATTCCATGGAGTTCAGCCTTCGGAGCTTCGAATGAAAGACGAGAAGAGTGTGTATGCTCGAGCCTTCCAAAATCATAAACACACTGGAAATTTTGAGCTCCATGTTCTTGAGAAATGGAAGAAGGCGCTTCATGAAGTTTCATACATAAAGGGCTATATTTTTAGAGGGTAATTTTCATTTTCATTTCCTTTTTCCTTTTTAAACGACTGTGTTCTGATATGCAGTAATTTTATTTATTTATATTTATGTTTAGATAAAGCATTTATGTTTTTTTTAAAATATGTGTATAATTAGTTAATTTTATTATTATTGGTCATTTTTAATTATTTATTGATATTTAGATGTTTATTCTATGTGTTACAGAGATCAAGGAGAGCTATTAGAACAGATTGTCATGAATGTAGCAGAACTTATAGATAAAATCAGATTTCGACCAAAAGAAGTAACTGCCAACTTGAAAGGAGGATATTGTTCCATCTATAATTGAAAATAGTTTGATGCGAGAATGTAAATATTCAACCTAACTGTTATCAATCTTATAATTTATATATAAAAAATTACTCTGAAATATATTTTATTATAAAATCTCAAATAACATAAATTTTATGCAGATGTATTTCAACTCCAAAAACATCCTACCGAGCAAACACAATGCAATTGCAATTTTTAGAGAGTAATTTCCTTGGAGGAGCTTGGTTGTATATTATAATGCAATTGCCTTGGAAAAGCTTGGATGTATATTGTTATTAAAATACAAGTCAAGCGTCACTCATATCAAGAAGCCACTTGTTATTCAATTTTATTTGGATGTTTATTATTTGTTTTTTATTGTTCTCTAATAAATATTTTATATGAATTGATTTAAAGACTAATTTAAATTAAGTTTGTAATTAAATACAATTAATCTAAGCGACTTGTTAGTCAACTTTATTTGGATGTTTATTATTACTTTTATTGTCCTCTAATAAATGTTTTAAATGGGTTGATTTAAAGATTAGTTTAAGTTAGGTTTGTAATTAAGTACAAATGATTTAAGTAAAAAAATGAGTTTGAAATTGATAATATGTAATATTTATTAGAGATCAAATTAAAAGATATTTAAAGTGTTTGGTTTTGGGAATTGTGATATATATAAGTACTGATATTTTATGATATTTGGTTGTTTAGAAATATAAAATTATTTGTTTTGGACATTGGTCTAGTGTAGCCATTGCTCCTTCTCTTTATAATAGCAAGATCTTGTGTTAGATTCCTGAAATGAGAGCTTAAATAAACTTAATATAAAAAAAATTTTATTTCGTTTAACCTATTTGTGTTAGATTGTTGTTAACTTATGATGTTTGTTTAGCCTATTATAAAATTTAATGGTTTCTTAAATTCTTTTGTTACAAAAACTTCTTTTTTTAAAGTTTCATATATGCATGATTAGTCATATTTTAATTATGAAATTGGAATAAGGTAATGTGTTTATTTGAATGTTAAATTTTAAAAGGGCTCATTTAGATTAAATTGATTTAAGTAATTTTTTAAAAGTTGAAATTGAACGATGCCAAAAAATAGACTGGAATTGATTTTATGTATTTCAGTTGTATTTATTTAATTGGAGGAATAACATAAGATCTACTTTTTATTTGCTACAAGTATTGAAATAGAAAAAGTAGAAAAAGAAATTATGAAAAAGGCAAATAGAATATAAGAAAATAGAAAGTAGTTCTTATTTTTCAATACTTTGGAAATAAATTTATTCTTTTTAAAACCACGTCAGAAACAAAAATTGTTTTGAGAATTGTGCGTGCATCTTTGGGACGAAGGACGAATCACACGAGATTCGAAAAATTGGGAGTGCAAAATGTGGGTGGAATATGATTTGAAAATGGAAAATGATTATTGTGCATGTTTTAACGGAAAGAGTATTTTCCATTTTTTTTTAATGCTAATATTTGAAAAATGCAAATGTTGAAGATATTTAATGGTGGATGGTTGAATTTGTTGAATTTAAGCATACTTCAATACTCACCTTGTAACGTATGCAAATGTTATTATTAAGAAATTAATGTCAGCTTTTGTGTGTAGCAAAAGTCCTGTGAGATTTCCATTAAAAATGCAAATTTCATCTGTTTGGTTGTGCCCTCTTTCTCTAGCGCAGCCCTTGTGAATTCCGTTCATTTGGAATTGTGCAGCCTTATATTGTGTTTCCTCGATCCGCATAAATGATTATTTCTACATTCTTTTTATATATCTATGTGCGTTCCGTTCATTTTAATTGCATTATCTTCTGCATATTTGGATGTCGGTTTGTTTATGTTAATGAGATTTCTAAATGCTTGCCATTAGGATTTCATTGGAAGTTCCGAACCTTTTTTAGCTTGTTTTATCGAGCTTATTCTGCACATACAACATTTCCAGCGACATATCAATGTAATTTTCCCAATTTTCTTACATAATACATATCGCACTTTTAGTGCGGTTCTGTTTGAGAGGATCTGAAACTGTGAATGTAATTTTGACCACCTATATTTTTCTTACTTGTTCATCTACTAAAACAAGAGCTTCATATATCAAAGTGGCATATGCTACGAATACCCCCAAGACCTTTGTTTTATCACTTGTCTTAGGTAATCGTAGGTTCACACATGGTGTCTTACAATCTCCATATCAATGCATGATTTATACCATATTAACCACTGTATAAAAAAAGAAATTACGGTGAAGAGATTTGGAGCTAACATTAGCTATCTTAGTTAGACTTATTGCATCATTACGTTCATCCTTCATCAACGCAAATCAGATTGAAATCATCTGTGAATCACCGTTTAGAATTGAAGTTTGGTTGGAATTGACGAGCACTAAATAGTAATAAGAACTAAAGCATACATGGAGTTAATGACCACTGCCACATGCACTAGCACCCTCCTTTAAGCCTAACTAAGGAGAGATAAAATTAATGAAAGGGGAAAGAGGAAAGAGGAAAGAGAGAAAAATCAATGGGAAGAAAACCCCTCTTAAAAATAGATGCTAATGAAGAAAGAGAACTACTGTATTGCAATTTCTTTCATCCCAAGAAGTTCTCGGAGAAAGTGAAATACAAGAGATGATGTAGCCCTCTACAATGTGTAGTCAATAGCAGATGCTCGAAATTGGATGTAGAAGGTGGTCCATCATCTTCGAACAACATTCCTCCCCTTACAAAGAAAGAAAACAAAAGATGTATTAATGAAGTCTCCCCAATACTGAAAGGAATTTGTAGGGAGAAAACTCAAGATGTATATTTTTTTTGAAAACTACACTATATACTTCGTGTTGATCTTGAAACTTATAATAATCAAACTAGGCTCTGCTAAATATGACAATCTAGAAACCCCAAGAAAATAATGTTGCGCACAATCAAAGGATTCATGTACCTCCTTAGAAGCTAAATAGATATCCTTCAAATGTTGTGTCAAGCTATCTGCACTCATATCAAACTGCGAGGGATGATAATATGGAGAATGGGGAAGAGGATCAGAATGTTCCCTGACAACAATTGAATAATAATCACCTTCATTAAAGAGATGATGTATGAAATCAACACTTTCATCCATATTTGAAATGAGGGATTTTGCAAACAGAAATGAGATGTCTAATAGAAATTGATCCCAATGAACTAAATCTAGAATATATAAATGATTCTATTGCAAAGAATCATTGGAAGCTTTCAATGAAGCAACTCTAAACTCTAAAGAAACAACAAGTGCATATGCATTATACACAAATTGATAATCCAAGAAGGATGTGTCCAAACAAGATGGGGCAATAAAAATCTTGGTATCATCCATAGAAGCCTGACTATCCAAGGAAACATCACTTCTAGATGAAGAATCAATGTCTCCATACAATTATCAGATGATAGTCCAAACAATGAAAGGGAACTCAGTGCTCTTTATGTGATGTAGAGTATCCTCATAAATAGTAATGCATATCAATTGATACACCATGTCATTACTATTCAACCATGCAATCTTCTTTTCATAGTCACCTGGATTAGGAACATGTCCATGGAGATAGGGTAGTAGATCCTACTCAATGCAGTGATTCTCTATCCCTTCTTTCCAAGAAAAATAGTTTTCTGAGGTTACCTTGACAACAAAAGGATGAAAATAATTACCAGACATGATGAACCCTCCCATAAATGGAATTTTATCTTAGTTTGTGATTTCAAAAATACATTAGACACAACCCCAAAACTAATTAAAAAAAATCATTATATTTAATAACTCTAGTTTAAAATACCTACAAAGAAAATCGATGCTCCTTCTTCCTAGCAACCATGTGCTCTAATACCATGTCAAATTTTATAGATAATCATGTCAAATGAATGAGCAATCTAGCAAGAAAAAAAGAAGCAAAACTTGTAGGATAGAACAAGAAAAATATATCTACTCACATTAAAATAGAATTTAATTAGTTACATTACAAAGGTTGTATATTTATACAATGTTAACCACTACATAAAATAAGATGTCATGCTGAAGAACATTCAAATAAAAAATAATTCTACTTTAGTTATAGTTAGCTCATAATTGAGATCACTCTTCAAATAGAGAGAAAATTATGTGTCAAATTAGAGGAGAAATTAACAAATCAAATTTATAAATCACAGTTTTTTTCTAAATGCTAACAAAAGGTCATCTGTAAATTTGTGTGAGAACAGAAGTCCACCAACACCTCCACTTAAGTCTAACTAAAGAGATATAAGAGAGACAAGAGGTAAGAGGAAAACCCAATGGGAACAAACCTGCCCCCACTCAAAATTAACAAGAGATGCAATATAAAATATCTTGTGACAAGAAAAATGTGGGCATGTGTCAAATGATAACTTCCAAAGTGCTGAATGGAGGACCTCCTTTAAAACCAAAATGAAGATCAAGATCAATGTACATGAGTTCCCCCAACAACACTACTCGAATAATGAGCAGATGGAAAAGAAAGACAAAACATCTATCAATCAAAGATATAAAACATAATAGTCTGCATAGAAACCCCTAAATAATGAGTAGATGAAAATAAACACAAAATATCTCTAAGTCAAGGATGCAAGACATATGAATCTATATGAGTGACCCCAACAACACTATTCAACCATGAAAGAATAAAATGCTAGTTGATAATAATATGCCAATTTTTGAAAAAAAAGAAAATTGATCAACTACTAAACCAAGGAAGCATTAGCACAAAGAGGCATGACAGGTCATGTTGGTGTTGTTACTTTCTACTCCTAATCCTAAATGATTGGTCAAGAATTAATATTGGTGCTCTATAGAATCATGAATTGAACTATACATTATCAACAAACCAAGGACAAAAAAATCCAACATTAACAAGCCTTTGCTCAAAAAATGAGCAAATCCTCTTGGGTAAAAGCATGATATTATGTCGCCTTTTAGGCTAACTAGACATACTCAGCCCATTTGGACTCGGTCGAGTCCTACTCAGCCGAGAAGAACACAACCGAGTATACGTAGGTGTCACACGATGTCGAATGGTGCCTACGTGGCCTCGTAGACTAGGTCGAGTACTACTCAACCAAGTAGGACTCGGTTGAGTCCAAACAGTATTTTAAATACCAAAAAAAAGCCCAAAGCCCCTCATTTGCATATTGAGGGGCTAAAGAATAGCGGACAGAACAAGAGTGACTACTCAGTCGAGGTCTAGGTAGGGGGCCTTTTTTATTATTATTATTTTTAGTGTTTTAAAATTTTTTCTTGTATTTATATGCAAAAAAAAAATTCACTTAAAATCTAAAATAATATCTTTAAATAAACATAAAGGATTAGGTTACATCATTTTATGTATTAATGTTAGTTAGAATTTTTGTAGTAACGTATATTTCTAGTTACTTGAACATTATAGATAAGAATATTTGATTTCTAAACACATTAGAAAAAAATCAAGTATTGTTTAGTGAAGGTTCTAATATTATACTTTAAAAAATAAAAACAATTAAGTTTTGAGAGAATAAACTAATTTCAAAACAATTCTTCAATAAAATTTATTTAAAATGATTAAGAGATATAACTTATATCATACTACTATTTTGCAAAATAAATATATATCAAGAACATATAGATCTTAAAATCCTTTACACATTTTTCAGACAAAATTATACTTATATATCTATATAAATATTATTTTACAATGCCAATATTCAAATTGCATCTCTTAAAAGCCTTGAAATTGATCACCTCAAAAGAAAACAAATCCCAAGACAAAAAAAAATTGAGACTATCACACATCTCCTATGAAATTATATTGTGAGACTATCCTATAACTATTTAATGACTTTTAATTATATTGTGAAATTGCACATGACCGACTTAGAGACAAATATGGTCTTCAACGAAAATGAGATTTCTTTGTAGTCAAAAAGATAAACATGAAGATTATTTAAAATCTTGGCTTCCTATTCTCTCCATTAAAGTGGACAAAGGACCTCTTAGTTTCAAAGCATGAGATCCACACACCGATAAGGTAATTATAAAAATTAGGGAAGATGAGGTACCTTTGTACAAATTGTATAAACTCTCAAAATTGTATAGATCCCTCTCTTTTTAAGTTGATTGGTAATTCATTTGGTGGTTATTTACACCAATTTAACTCTTTTATAGAGGTTTTTATATCTCTAAATATTTGCACAATTTAATGGAAAGGGGGATCATATTCCTTTCTCTATTAATATGGTGCATCCATAGATGGTAAATGAAATTGAAATATATTGTTCAAACTAAAGATATTTAAATGATTCACAAAATCATCCATTCTTATGGATTCAATCAAATGTTCTACATTGTCTTCTATCTTAGTCTTGGCAAAACCTATTAAGGTCAAATAAATATCCCCTCTAGCTAAAAAGAATGAAACCTTGGAGGTGATCCTAACTCAACTAATAATATATCTTCTCCCCAAAATGGGCTTGTAAAAAATCTCATTTTCCCCCTCCTAAACTTCATAAGGAGAAATCTACATTCAATCTTATACTTTGCATAGAAGTGTTTTGTCTATGGAAAAAGTGAAAAAAACTAAAGCAAATCCATTGTTTCATGGAAGAACGATTTCATCTAGTAAGATTATTTTCAAATGAACCCCTTTGGACCACCCTTCCTCAAATCCATCTATAATAAGATCTAAGGTACAAAGATTTTACTTCAAGAAGCATGATTTTCCCTCCCTAGTTATGGATTTACATTTTAGTAAACTGATTCAACAATTCATAGAGAAATATAACTTTAAAGATTTATATGCATTTATTTATGTATGTTCATGTGGTAGAAGGATCGACATAGAATCTGATACTTTGTCAAATCCCAATAATGCAATCAAGTTTAGTTTAGGGGCCACATATTCTATATCCACTCCTTCAAGAAGGGGAAAAAAATTAAAACGTCAAAAACCAAGTAATATATCTTTTATATATAGACATTTCATGCTTGGACACTTTTTTTCCTTTCAAGAATACAACTTGTGTCAAGGAATTTAAATCTTTTAAAGTAATATATTAAATTTATGCATGCCCGAGTTTTTTTCACTTTTGAAGTCATTTCTACCTTAGTTAGTAGTAGTTCATCCATGGGTAGTATTTAACTTGATTTAAAATTTATCTCAAAATTATTGTCACTTGAATCTAGGTAGATTTTTTATTTGTATTAAATTTATTTTTCTCATGTGCTTTTAAATATATAAATGCATGAATTTGTAGATGCGTGCATGAATTAGTTCTAGTACCATGCTTATATGTAAATGCATGAATTTAATTTTTTTTATTTAATGTATGTGTAAATGCATGAATTTAAATAATTAAATATTTAATTTATATATGTAAATGCATTCAAATTAGTTCATTTTTGAAGTTAAATGTTTTCATGTTTGAAGTATGTATATAAATCAAGATATCATTAATTTATTTTTAAAACATATCCTTTTGAACAACACATGTAAATAATCACTACCATATCAGTTTAAAAACAAGGGGGGCAGGATAGTTTCTTTGTTTATTTTGAACCATATCATCTGTCGGTATGGAGTGCCTTCTGAAATAATCACTAATAATGGGGGTCAGTTTAAAAACAAGGACCTTAAACATCTCTGCAAGAAATTCAAGATAAAATAGCATTGGTCCTCCATTTACTTCCCGCAAGGAAATGGACAAGAAGAGGCTTCAAATAAGACCATTCTTAAGATTCTCCATAGAACAATTCACAAGAATGGTAGAGATTGGCATCTATAGATAAATCCGGCCTTGTGGGCCTACAGAACGAGTATTCATACTCCAACAGGGGCTACTCCTTTTTTCCCTCACTTATGGTGTTGAAGGAGTGTTACCTCTAGAAGTGGAGATTCCTTCTCTTAGAGTTTCCCTTAAAGGTTTAGTGATAGATGAAGACTACTATGCCATGAGACTTCAAGAACTAGAAATTCTAGATGAAAAGTGTAAAGCATCTTTTGATCACATGAGAGTCTACCAAAAGCGTATGTCCAAAGCATTCAACAAGAAGGTTCGCCATAGAGAATTTCAAGTGGGGGATCTTGTCCTACGAGAAAACCCTAAGAACCAACAACATAGAGAGAAAAAAAGAAAATTTGAACCTAATTGGCTTGGACCATACATCATTACTCCTACCTTTGGTATAGGTGCTTATTTACTATCTGATCTAGAGGGGGAATAGCTCTGTGATCCTATCAATATTTTGCACCTCAAGAAGTTCTATCCATGATGCCTATTCTGACTGGGGGCATCCTTTGTACATATTTATTGATCTTGAAAAAATTCCACAAAAATCATATATGATGCTAAAAAAATCCTAAAAAGTATGTAACATCTTGAAAAAATACAAAAAAATAAAAAAAAATAAAAAAATGTCTAAGTGGTGAAAACCTGGAAATAGGTGCTACTTGAGGCCTTTGCACCCTTCTTTCTTAGCATGCATCCTCGACACTTAGCCTTTTGTCCATCATGCCTTGACCTTGTTGCCTTGATTTGGAATTGGTCCTTGTCTTTGTCTAGGGGGCATAACTGTGTTAGCTTTAGTCTCTAGGATGCGTTGGTCTTTAGGACATTTTGCCAACAGTGTTTTTCAACACCACCCCAACTGTGTTTTTCAACACTACCCTAGCTTCAAGTGTTTCTCAACACTTGTCAAATATCTTACCTATAGTCTAGCATGATATGATATTTCTCCCTCGTAGATGTGATACTCAAAGTTTGACTCTATGACCTACACACATGCACTTAAACACTTGACTCGCTGAGACTTGTTTGACTTTATTTCTTTGTGTGTTGTCTATGATGATTTCTTTGATGAGTGTTCTTTCCCTAAGAAGTTTTCGATGATGCATAGCTAGAAGACTAAGGGCATGAGGACATGTTTTATTGCTTTTTCTGCTTGTGGGTATATTTTGTTGGTCCTAACTGTCATTAGCATTTATGCTTATTCCACTTGACAATGGGATCTACAAGGTATTATCCTTGACTATCTTCGCAAGTGCATACTTCTAGCCATCTTGACTTTCCTTGTGTCTCGATGTGAGTATAAACTTGCTATATCAAACTTAGGTAATCTCACTACACTAGTCATCTTGACCTATATGTCTTTGATGCCTAGGTGGGATTCCCACATATCTATCTGATATAGATCATATTCAGATTCACATAGTCATACTAGTGTACATTGTATGATCTTCTGACACTACCAATAATGCTCGATGATGAATATTTGAGTCTAAAAGCTTTGTGACCTTGCAAGTAAACCACTTTTCATTGTAGCTTGCATTCTTAGGTTCATGATAGTTAGTTTTGCATTTTGCATATGGAGAGAGCTCTCCTTTCATCTTTCATGGACCTATCGGTCAACTGCACTCACCTTTCCTTTTCTTGATCATGTCTTTTGCTCCTTGTCTTTCACATCAGGTCCTTTTTCCTATCATCACAAGGGGTTAATCCTATCATCATATCTATCCTAAAGAGATCATTTTTAGAAACATGAGTCTATATCATAAACATGAGAACTAAAACATACATCTATGAGAGAGATTATACATGAGCATATATGTCATACATTTTGAGAAAAATGACAAGATAATATAAAAGCTTAAACATCCATCACAAGTGGGACAAGTACACAAGATATATCAATCTAGTAATCTCATTTATATATAAAATGTGTCTGAATACAATGTGGGATACAAAAAAATCTAGATAAAGTCCTAGGATATGTCTCTATACATCTATCTAACCTAGACCTAAGACTCACTAGCACCATCATGTGGTGCTGGTAGTGGAGGAGGTGGTGCCATGTCTGGTACCATATCGAATCTCCCAACAATAACAAAGCAGGGTGGTGCTCTCTGACCCTATGGAACAACCTGTATATAGAGCCCATGATAGTATGCAGCTCGTGTTGCCTCTCTCCGTGACTCTGCAGTAGCAACTTGTATGGCCCTATCCCGCCACTCAAGCTCAACTCTCAAATCTATCAGTTGCTGCTCTCTGACAGCTATGGTGATCCACAGCTACTGCATCTCTATCTCTAGGACCCGAATCCTAGCTCTTAGGTCCTCTCCCCCTGCAGGCTGATCCTACCTAACATCCACCTAGTGGCAAGTTGGCCTCACCCCGTCATGACCCTCATTTGCAAAACCCTATCCCCGTGGCTATTTCTAGCCACCTGATCAAGAGCTCTATCTAGTCTCTCTCCCTCTCCCTCTCTCTCCTCCATCCCCTCCATCCCCATCATCTCCGTCGTCCCCCTGTGCTGCTGACTGTGCATTAGGTATAGTGAACCTAGGGAATGAGAACCTCTGCCACTCTGCCCTATAGGCTACATTAGCCCCTACATCTGCCATATCTGGGAGGTAGTCCTATGGCTCCTAGCGTATTGTAGCTATATCTTGTACTGCCTACTAGTAATCTAGCATCAGCAGCCAACCCTGGCCCTCCTCATCCCTAACCCGAGCATTGTGGTAGTCTCGGTGGGCACTCTCTGCTAGCACCCAAATTGTCTCCAAACATGGGTGATCACAAATCTCTTCACAATAACCGTATGCTGACCTACTAGTGGCTGACTGCATAGCATATAATCTAACTCATCCTGGTCACCCCACTACTCGCATGCCCTGTATGGTCTCCACTGGAATGAGGTGAGCTCATCCAGTACTCAGCAATAATATGTGACATCTCCACTATGTGGCTGGGAGATGAACCCTGTGTACTTGTATATATAGGGGCATCTCCGCTCCCTCGGCTACACTCGTGGTCACACTATAGCAATGTGCTCCCATGCCGATATCTGAGTGAGAATAGCTCTACATGCCTAGGTCTTTCTCTCTTGATAGACTATCTCATGGAGCTTGTGGTACATGTCTGCAAGGATGGTTGGCCCCTATGCCATCTGCCATGGGTATGCAATCAAATCCGCCACTAACCTCCCCCAGCCCAATGGAAAACCCTTCTAACTCCTATCAGTAACAAGGGCCTATGCAACAATAGAACAAATTATGCATGGCATCAGGAAATCCCTACCAAACTCTGTGACTAACTGATCCTAGCTCAGATGCTGGTTAATAATCATAACATCTTGAAACATCTCTTGCATGATCTACCTACCCTCTATTGGATCCTGATCATAGTACAACCGTGTTAACAAAAAATCATGTTAGTTTCTATCATATGGAAACTTTACATCTATGACTATCTATAAACATGATTATACTTACAGGATCTCCATGGTTTAAAACCCGTAGGATTTGATAGACATCCTCTAGACTAATCGTAGCCTCTCTAGTGGGCAAGTGGAAGGTGTTGTGCTTGCTATGCCATCTCTCGACCAGCGCAGTCAACAACCCATGATCCGCTCGAATATGGGGCATCTATAGCAAGTAGCCAAACCCCATCTCCCTCAGGTCTGCTCATCCTAGATTGTCGAGATCCCAAATGCATCGTAGTCCAGTCACTCAAAGCACCCTAATGAGCAGCGTAGGAAAGTGCTCTTGCAAACCATTAACCCAAACCAGATGTCAGAACATATCATGATGGATGTATAAAATCAGTATAAAACATCTTAAAAGAAAACATTGTCAGGACCCATGTCATTTTTCTCAAAAACATTAAAACATGTTATTTTTCTATACTGTGTGATACTATTTTTTTACTAAGTATCGTGCGATACTTTCTTCAATAGCAGTGCGATGGTATCTTTGCCTGCAATACTTCGCATAGAATCGCAAGATATTTCATCCAGTGTCGTGTGACACTGGATTCAATATTGATGTGACACTATTTTGAACCATGAAGTATCGCATGATATTTCATCCAGTGTCGTGCGACACTGGATTCAATATTGATGCGACACTATTTTGACCCATGAAGTATTGCACGATAGAGATCCTCAAAGGGTGCGATACTTAGAAAGTATCGTATGACTTTTCATACAAAGAAAATTTGAAAAGTTTTAAAAAATTTAAAAACACGTTTTAAATTGACATTAAAGCTCATAAATGACCAACAAAGCGAGTTTTTTTGAAAATATACCGGGGCACCATACTGCGGAGGCTGGCTGTGCAATCGGGCGCGCTCAAATCGATGCCTATGGATCAGGATCGCTGCTTGCTAGGACATTTTCTCTCTCTAAGCTCTTAAGATTCTCAAATCACTAAAAGACAAATGATTTTGAAAATGACCTTTTTACCCCCTTTTATAGCATTTTGACTTTTTGACCTAATTTTCAAAATACCTCAGAATTGCACAAAAATTGCACCCCTACCTAATTTTGACATCCTGGATCCATTTTCGGGATCCAAATCAAAATATGAGTTCATCTTGATAGTCAAAATTGCATTTAAAAATTTTCACCCTCTTCTGTGCAGTTAGCTGATCATTTGAGGCCTGATCCTTCGATCTTTGTTGGGGCATCTTCATTTCTTCATCCCCATCTCTTTCAAAATCCTAGTCTTTCATTCATCTTCATTCAATCCATCTCTCTGAGGTTTGACTTCATTTTTATCCTATATCTTTCTCAGTCAAACTTAGTCAAACTGGGGCATGTCTTCACTACTTGATGGTTATCCTATCATTCTTTCACCTTCGCTTATGATTTCTATGACTTGATCAAGTTTATCAATTTGTTGTTCTCCTCTACCTGATTTCGATTTCGATTCCAAAGGGGCAGTACCTATCAGCTTTAATCTTTGATTCAACTTATTAATCAGCTTTGCTTGAGATTATTATCTCTTATTTGAGACTTGATTATCACCTAGCTATATAGGTGTTGGTCTTGTCTTTCAGCTTATCT
The DNA here is from genome assembly GCA_027943335.1 of Chamaecyparis obtusa. NCBI lineage: Eukaryota > Viridiplantae > Streptophyta > Pinopsida > Cupressales > Cupressaceae > Chamaecyparis > Chamaecyparis obtusa. Next base: position 26,840 of record BSBK01014202.1, read on the forward strand.
TTTTCAGCTTATGCTTATGCTTGTCCTGATATGTTCCCATCTATTGAACACATGTCTGGATTGTTTTGTGATCCCAAATCGATCTCACATTTCAATTCCATTCTTTGACTACATGTGATCCCAAATCGATCTCACATTAGTCAAAGAAGGGAAAATGTATGCACCCTAAAATGGTCACCTAAACTATGGGCCCCCATTCAACAATTTATCAAATCCCTGAATCAATATTTTCAAAAAATTAGCATTTTTGAATTATATCAATTTCCTTGATCAAATCCTATTTTATCTTTTTCGATTATTTTCCTTGGGCTAACCATTTTATCCTAAAGTCTTTATTTATTTAAAAGGAATTTCCTGTCCTTTTATTAAATAAAAAGCCCCCACTTTTCCTCTTATCCTAAGTTGCACAAATAAAGCATTATTCTTATTTTATAAAAAGAAGAAAAAACACTTTTTGTCTCATATGGACACAAAAGTCAACTCTTATTTGCTCATTGGAGGATATTTGTGCACATGGATTTCTCCTCTTTGATGCTCCACCCTTGATTAAATCTTTTGCCTCTTAATCTCCATGGTCCATTCCTTTTCAATTCCTCTAAAAGGAGAGCTCTCTTCTCATTTTAGGATCCATCTTTTGAATACTAACCTTATGCTGCAGGATTGCTTGGAGACTTTGGAGCTTTTTGAAGACATTCTTCCATCCATCTTTCACTTCTTGCATCATAGCTTCATGTTTATGCTTTCCTAGATTAGCTTCATTTCTATGCTCTAGATTAGCTCACATAGATTAATTAGCTTGGATTGTAACACTTGCATCTTTCATTTCATAGCTTAGTTTGCATCTTCATCCTTAGCATAGTTGCATTGCATTGCATTTTCATTGTTGATTCTTGAGGATATTGGCATTCTTGCCCTTGTCTCATTGAATCTCCCATTGTGTGGTTTACTAGCAAGGTTGCATGCTTCAATAGCTCTAGCTAAGAGCAATATTCAAACAATCTTGTGACTCCATGCCTAGGAGCTCTAGGTCACTTTGTCAAGGTTTCCCATTCATGGATTCCCTTGGAAGTAATGACTTAGAGAAGTGCACTATTTAGTGTGTACAATTGTTTCCTCCATTGGTGATTGTGCTCGATGAGATTGTTTGGAACTTATGGCATTAGTGTTGTGCCCAATGAGGGGTTTGTATTTCTCTATTTTGAAGGTTCTTGTGTGAAACTTGTAAGAGGTGTTTGATGTATTAATGTTTTATGTATGTCATGTGTATAATCATTCTCCCAGTATATTTGGTGTGGTTGTGTGCTTGTATCCTATGTGAACATCTTCTATTATAGTAGGAACTTGGATCTTGCTTTTCACAAGACTGAGTGGCATGGAATCCATTGTTGGGGATTAGATAATTATGGATTAAATTAAAGACGGCTTTAAGTTAGGAGAGGTTACTTAATGATTATTTATTTTCTTTGTGCATTTGTCTAATTGGTTCCAAATAACTTTTGCATCGTCAAGTTGTATCATGTAATTACAATCATGTTAGACCCCCCATTTAGGGATATATTCCCACCCGAGGGAAGTTGAAGAGATATGGAAAGAAGGAAACACAACATAAAGAAGAAATAATTTTTTTATTGAAAGAGTGACAGGTAATGTATGGTGGGGAGGGACAAAGAACAAAAGAAAGATCATGTAGAAGAATGTAGGATGCTACAACTAGACTAAGAATCTAAAGTCATTTGGAAAATTGCTAAAGAATGTGAAGGTGTATATGGTGAAAGAAAACACACCAAAGAAAGAGAGGAATGGTAGAAAGGAAATTCAGATAGTCAATGAGAAAATAATTAGAAATGAAAAGAGACTAGTTGGGTAAAAAGAAGGGGAAGTAAATATTATCATGAGTAGTGCTTGGAGAAAGGGAAGGATCCATGAGAATAAATTGGAAGAGAAGCTTCCAATTGTCTATTACAATTTTCACCAGAGGGATATTTTTTAAGATTGTCTTTTACTAGAACAATGTACTATTATATGGATGAATAGTATTCATTTTGTAATTTTAGTCTTCATTTACACTACATTGTATAGACATCTTAATTTTCTAGCCCTAACACATAATTTTGACTAATTTGGCATCCCATTGACCTGAGTATTCTCTATTAGAAGTGTAACTTATTTTGTACCTAGAGACCAGTCTCAAGAGCTAAAATTATAGTTATTGAGTTTTCACAACTAAAAAAATTGACCCTGATCCATTTCCAAGTAAGAGTTATGCATCGAGCCACTTCTAATGAAGCATTACTCATTAACTATTGTATCAAATGTTAAATTTTTATTCCTATGATAAACATAAAAGGATTTCATCCATATGACATGATTTCAATCATCATTATAGGTCCAAGAGTACCACTTCTCATTGAGAGCCACTCGTTACTACATTGTGTGATGTAGCCGAAATTCCTTTAACAATAAATAGACACACAAGAGAGAAAAAAATATAGAAGCTTTTCAAAATTTCAAACCTTAATTATTCCTTCAAATAGTCTCCCATTACAACCAAAAAAATCCCCATTTTAACTACATATATGAAAATTACCTTTTTGGCAGTTTTTCACAAAAAAATCAGTATTTTGCCATTTTTGTAATTTTTAAAACAACTCCTAAACAGCTAAATTTTTCCTTGAAACTTCCTAAAACTAAGATAATCTGAATTGCCAACTAATCTTCAGAACTAGAAACAAGATTTTGAAGTTATTACAATAAACAAATTTCTAAAAACTAAAAAAAATACTAAAAGTTGTATTTGAGGCTTCATATGATAGAATTTGGCCCCTAAAAATGTCAAAGATCTAGTCCAAACTAATTGGATTTTTTATGAACTTTGGAAGATGCACCTTCCTATAAAATTTCAGCCTAAACAGACAACAGAATCAAAAGTTATGACTACCATAAGTCCTTGCATCATTCTCCTCTAGTTAAAAAAATGCAGTTCCTACAAGTTGTTGTCTTCAAACTGCTACAACTTTGTGGGGTCCAATTTCATCACTTCAGGTAGTTTGATATCCATGTGCTATTTTTTGTTGGAATTTTTCTTGAACCAAAATGTTGCATTATTTTCTATGCCACATTTAAATTTTTGACAAAGCTAGGACATAGGAGTTAGAGAGAATGCATGATTGATTTTTTATGTTTGTTGGGACATAGAGGGACCACTAGGATATCTCATGTGGAAGTCATGTAATTAAGTGATAACTTACAAAATATAGGAATTGAAATAAACTAAGGTAATAGTGCACATCATGCATGAAGTAATCATAAAGACTCAAGATGAGTGTAGAGTAAATGCCTTATCTACGAGCATTTGACTTGTATGATTGAGAAATATTTTCTCTTGGAGAGGCATGATTTACCTTTCTTGGATAATCTTGAGGCCATTGAGATGACACTCCCTAGCTCCTCTTTATGATCTAGTATTTTTGGCCTTGACTTTTTTGCGATATTTTTCACCATTGGTGAATGTGATCAATGTAAGTGTCTTAGTATATGTCAGTGGTGATCATGCACAATGATGATTTTATTGTTTCCTCCATTGGTGATTGTGCTCGATGAGATTGTTGGGAACCTTATGTATGAGCATTCGACTTGTATGATTGAGAAATATTTTCTCTAGGAGAGGCGTGATTTACTTTTCTTGGATAATCTTGATGCCATTGAGATGACACTCCCTAGCTCCTCTTTATGATCTAGTATTTTTGGCCTTGACTTTTTTGCGATATTTTTCACCATTGGTGAATGTGATCAATGTAAGTGTCTTAGTATATGTCAGTGGTGATCATGCACAATGATGATTTTATTGTTTCCTCCATTGGTGATTGTGCTCGATGAGATTTTTTGGAACCTTATGTATGAGCATTCGACTTGTATGATTGAGAAATATTTTCTCTCGGAGAGGCATGATTTAATTTTCTTGGATAATCTTTAGGCCATTAAGATGACACTCCCTAGCTCCTCTTTATGATCTAGTATTTTTGACCTTGACTTTTTTGTGATATTTTTCACCATTGGTGAATGTGATCAATGTAAGTGTCTTTGCCATTAGTGTTTGTATCCAATGAGGGGTTTGTATTTCTCTATTTTTATGGTTCTTGTGTGAAACTTTCAAGAGGTGTTTGATGCATTAATTTTTTATGTATGGCATGTAAGTAATCCTTCTCTCAATATGTTTGGTGTGGTTGTGTGCTTATATCCTATGTGAACATCTTCTATTATAGTAGGAACCTAAATCTTGTTTTTTGCAAGATTAAGTGGCATGGAATCCATTGTTTAAGATTAGATAATTATGGATTAAATTAAAGATGGCTTCAAGTTGGGAAAGGTTACTTAATGATTATTTATTTATATTGTGCATATGTCTAATTGGTTACAAATAAATTTTGCATCATCAAGTTGTATAATGCAATTACAATCATGTTAGACCTCTCATTTAGGGATATATTCTCACCTAAGGGATGTTGAAGAGATAGGGAAAGAAGGAAACACAACATATAAAGAAGAAATGATTTTTTAATTTGAAAGAGTGATTGGTAATATATGGCGGGGAGGGACAAAGAACAAAAGAAAGAGCACATAGAAGAATGTAGGAGGCTATTTTAGACTAAGAATCTAAAGCCATTTGAAAAAGTGTTAAAGAATGTGAAGGTGTAAGATGTTGAAAGAAAATACACCAAAGAAAGGGAGGAGTGGTAGAAAGGAAAGTCACATAGTCAATGAGAACACAATTAGAAATGAAAAGAGAGCAACTAGGTGAAAATAAGGGGAAGTGAATATTATCGTGAGTAGTGCTCAAAGAAAGGGAAGGATCAATGAGAATAAATTGGAAGAGAATCTTCCAATTAGCTATTACAATTTTAACTAGATGCATCTTTTTAAATATTGTCTTTCACTAGAAGAATGTACTATTATATGGATGAATAGTATTCATTTTGTAATTTTACTCTTCATTTTACATTACATTATATAGACATCCTAATTTTCTAGCCCTAGAACATAATTTTGACTAATTTGGCATCCCATTGATCACTTGAGTATTCTCTATTAGAAACACAACTTATTCTATACCTAGACCAATCTTAAAATATAAAGTTAATATAGTTCTTAGGTTTTCACAACTAAAAATATTGATCATGAGCCACTTCAAGTAAGAGTTATGCATCAAGCCACTTCTAATGAAGAAATACTTATTAACTATTGTATCAAAAATTAAATTTATATTCATATGATAAATATAAAAGGGTTTCATCTCTATGACATTTCCATCATCATTATAGGTCCAAGAATACCCCTTCTCATCGAGAACCACTCGTTACTACATTGTGTGATGTAGCCAAAATTCCTTTAACAATAAATAGAAATACAAGAGACTAGAAAATACAAAAACTTTTCAGAATTACAAACCTTCATTATTCATCCAGCTAGTCTCCCATTACAATGAAATAATCCACATTTTAATTACAAATCTGAAAATTAGTTTTTTTGGCAGTTTTTCACAAAAAAAAAGTATTTTGCCATTTTTGGTAATTTTTAAAACAACTCCTAAAAAGTTGAACTTTTCCATGAAAATTCCCAAAACTAAGATAGGATGAACTACCAACTAATCATTGAAATTGGAAACAATATTTTGAAGTTATTACAATAAACAACTTTCTAAAACCTAAAATAAAAAATACTAAAAGCTGAATTTGAGATTTCATACAATAGAATTTGGCCCCCTAAAATTTTTGACATCCAATCCAAAATAATTGAAATTTTTATGAACTCCAGAAGATGTACCTTCTTGTAAAATTTTAGCCTAAACAGACAATCAAGTCAAAATTTATGACTACCATAAGTCCTAGCATCATTCTCCTCTGGCTAAAAAAATGTAGTTCCTGCAAGTTGTTGTCTTCAAACTGCTACAACTCCGTGCAATCCAATTTCATCACTTGCTACTCTAATATCCATGTTCTATTTGTTTCTGGTAACCATCCCACTATACCAAAGATCTGAAAATTCAAGTTCTCTTGAATGAAAGTTTGCTCCTTATTGATCTTCCAATTCTTTGGAAATACATCCTTCATCTTTGCAACTATCCTTGAGTCCTTCTTCCTCTTTTTTTCTTTGTTCATTTACTATTTAGTTCCATCTCGACTTTTACATTCCAAAATTCTATTTCTTGTGCATATACTTCAATAGCACCATCCTTTAATATGTCTTCATCATATAATATAACATCATATCCTCCATTACCACAATTTGCATATAACCGGGTTACAAATTATCATATACCTAATTAACAAACAAATCTTCAACATCTTCATTAACAATCTTATTATCAATAGGCATTTCCACTTGCTTAGTTTGGCCATCATATCCAAATAATTAAAAATGAGATGGATACTCATCCACACCTATGTTTGTCATGTCTTCTTTAATGGTTGATGTCAAAATAGTCATAGGTATACTTACTATTTCATTTTCTATCTCTTCCTCTATTATTTTTATCCTTTCTTTCCTTTTCATCTTTTGAATTATCTTTCAAATGGGCTATGCAATATTCTTTTAAGGGAAATTCTACTTGCAAATTCTTTTAAAGCTTGATCCAACCTTTTTACCTCTTTCTTAAAATTTTCTAGATCTACCTTGTCAAATTCCTTCTTCTTCATAGTTGTATCTTTCATATTCTCTTGTTTTTCTTGTTTCTTCTTTGGTGAATCCTCACTCTGCAAGAACCTCTTCAACAAATCCATCTTCCTTCAAGCAAGTCACTTTAACCCTGCTTCCACTTTTCATTTTCCTGACTTAGATCTCTTCTCTTCCTTACCTAGTCTTTTGGCAACTAAGATCTCACTTCAACCTACACAAATACAAATGCCAAACTCTCTTGCCTAGACCTTTTGAGCTCTGATTCTAGATGATGTAGCAAAAATTACTTTAACAATTAATGAGAACATAAGAGAGTAGAAAACACAAAATATTTTCAGAATTCCAATCCTTCTTCATTATTCTTTCAAATAGTTTCCCATTATAGTTCAAAAGAATCACCATTTTAACTACAAATCTGAAAATTACCTTTTTTGATATTTTTTCACAAAATATAGTTTTTGTCATTTTTGTAATTTTTAAAACTCTAAAAAGATGAATTTTTTCGTGAAGCTTCCTAAAACTAAGATAAGGTAAATTGCCAACTAACCTTCAAAATTGGAAACAATAATTTAAATTTATTAGAAAAACAACTTTCTAAAAATAAGATTTTGTTGAGCAAAAATGTTGGATTATTTTCCATACCACATTCATCTTTTTGGCAAATCTAGGACATACCTAAATTAGAGAGAAATACAAGACTCTCTTTTGATATTTTTCAAGACATGAAGGGGTCACTAAGATATCTCTTGTGAAAGTTGTGTAATTAAGTGATAACTAACAAAAATTGGAGATTAAAATGAGCTAAGATAATGGTACCCACCATGTGTCAAGAGTTTGTAAAGTCTCATGATGAGTGTGAAATAAATGCCTTCTCTAGAAACATTGGACCTATATGTTTGATCAATTGAATCTCTTGGAGAGGTGATTGATTCTACTTGGCCGGATCTTAAAGCCATTGTGACAAAACTCCATATCCTCTCTCTAGGATCTATGTAATGCCTTTGTCCCAAGATGGATGCCAAAATATACTCCACACACAGTACTCTCCTCACAATTGGAACCCAAACCTTTACTTCGTATGGAAATCACACCCATACACCAAATTTGTCACACGACAATAAGCCCCACATCCACGTGTGATGATACCACTAAAATGTATGGGTAGGTAATACTCCCCATATAGTAGGACTATTTTTACAAACCCCTCATCCACACACATACGACAACCCCTTACACATTGATGGGGAGATACCTTCAAGAAGGTCTACAACAGTCATACTATGAGATGGAATGAAGAACGAACCGAGGAAATCTACATTAGTGTCATGACATGAGTGATAGAAACTTCAAATGTAAACAACACCCTACAATTTGGATCCATTAATCAAATTCATAGGCTCTCAATCAAAAAATTAACCATGATATGTGGATGAAATCTCCAAGCAATCGAGACTAGTCTTCAAAGAGAGACTTTGTCCTCCAATGGTTTGAAACTAACACAAACAAGAAGATTTAGGGCATCCAACTCAGCCCAATCTGCAATCAACTTGATATCCAAATAGTGATAGTCACTTACTATCCAAAATGGTGACGGTAAATTCCCTCAACACTAGCGAACATCTAATCCACTGCAACTTCCAACTTCAATCTTCAGTCCCAAATTTAATTCCACCGCAATCTCTAGTTCATCAACTCACTCACAAGCACACAAAGATACATTGACTTGACACACGCATGCTCCTTCAACTCACAGCTTACTCCTGCAAATATCCATAAAAAGAGTATGATACATCCTTCCTACTCGCTCTCCACCATGTTTTGGCCACTTCACATGATGAATGCGTGAGTAGGAGGCATGGTTCTGCAAAATTGTGCCCAATGACCCTTAAACAAACTCAAAGACTAGTTATAGGGACTTTTCCTCACACAAACAAATGTTAAATTTTATTTCATCCAAAAACATAGATAAACAATATGATCCTCTGAAAGAATTGCAAGATTAAAACATCTAAGTAAAACAAAGAAGAACAAAGACCAAGAGAAATTGAAGAAAAGACACCGTTATTTTTTTTTCATTCATTCACCAAAATATAAAATTGTTTCCACAAACTCTCCAATTCCTCCAAATCATCTAGCCATTGACTTAGACGGAATATAATAACAACGGTCAATCAATTACTAATTTTTTTAATTATTTTTTTCAAAATATTAGATCCATAGCCTTTACTAATGTTTGTTAAACATTATTCACTTACACACATTATTCATAATCCCATACAAATCTAACAAATTCCCTTATTACATTAAATACCCCCAATACATGCATCACACAATATTCTTGAGAAAAATTCCTCTCGCAGTTGCACCTGCAAATCACAACAAGAAACATCAAATGAAGATCCTGTAGAAAATTGGAAGTGTTCTTGTTGCTTAGCATAGCTACTTCTGCAACATACTCTTGGGGGTAAATTTTGTCTCAAGTCCTCTTAGAGACCAGTTGTTGCAAATCTGCACCTTTCCTTAGAATTTCCATTTTCGGCAACCAAGTGGAATCAAAATATGGAAGGCTCTTCCACTATATGATGGGGAGATACCTTTAAGAAGGTCTGCAATAGTCACACTATGAGATGGAATGAAGAACAAAAAGACGAAATCTATAGCAGTGTCATGATATGAATGATAGAAACTTCAAATGCAAACATCACCCTACAATTTGAATCCATTCACAAGATTCATAGGCTCTCAATCGAACAATCAACCATGATATGGGAATGAAATCTCTAAGCAATCGAGCCTAGTCTTCAAATAGAGACTTTGTCCTCCAATGGTTCAAAACCAACACAAAGATGAAGATTTAGGGCATCCAACTTGACCCAATCTATAATCAACTTATTGTCCAAACACTGATAGTAAATTTCTTCAACACTAGTGAACATCTGATTCACTACAACTTCCCACTTTAATCTTTAGTTCTGAATTTCATCACCCCAAAATCTCTGGTTCATTCACTTACTCGTGACAAGCACATAGAGATGCTGCCCTACCAAACACATGCTCCTTCAACTTGCGAAACATCCTTGAAAATGACCATAGAAAGAGTATGATACATCCTTCCTACTAACTCTCCACTAGGTTCTAGCCACTTCATAGGATGAATGAGCGAGAAGGAGGCATGGTTCTACAAAATGGTGCCCAACAACCCTTAAACAATCTCAAAGTCCGGTTATAGGGACTTCTCCTCACACACAAATAAATGATAAATTTTATTTCATCCAAAAAGACAGATAAACAATATGATCCTCCAAAATAATTGCAAGATTAAAACATCTAAGTAAAAAAGAGCAGAAAAGAGACCAAGAGAAATTGTAGAAAATACACAGTTAATATTTTTTCATCCATTCACCAAAATATGAAATTGTTTCCTCAAACTCTCCAATTCCTCCAAACCCTCTAGCCCTCGACTTGGAGGGAATCTAATAACAATGACCAATCAGTTACTATCTATTTTTTTTGTTTTCAAATCATTAGACTCGTAGCCTTTACTAATGTTTGTTAAACATTATTCACATACACACATTATTTCTAAACCCATGCAAACCCAAAAAATGCCCTTATTACATTAAATACCCCCAATACATACATCACACAGTGTTCCTAACAAAACTTCCTCTCATAGTTGCACCTGCAAATCACAACAAGAAACATTAAATGAAGATCTTGTACAAAACTAGAAGTCTTCCTGTTGCTTAGTATAGCTACTCTTGCAGCACACATTTGTATAGTAAATGGACAACACCTTCACACCATATGGTAAATAATCCTACAAATTTTATGGTTCACAATGGTATGACATATTGATGCAGGACCATCCTGGGGAAGTTGGAAATCCTACATTGTTCTACCAGATTTTTGTAGCCTATTTTTATAGATCTGGCTAGCTAGGGTTAGGGTTTGAATTAGATCTTGAGGGATCTTGCAGAAGTATTATATTGTGGACATGAGTATTTGTCACATATTTCTTGGTAGAACTTGGTAGTATGATTATAGAACTATTATTTTCTTTCTAATTGGCCATAATCGGGAAGGCCTTACAACCTGGAAAATTGCATGTAATCATTTATTTATGAATAAAGAGTTAAGATTGATATTGAATCTTCCTTTTCTATTGGATTCCATTGTGTGGTTGTTTATCTAGGGGCTCAGACATCTCCTTCAGGGATTCTCTTGGCCTTGCACTACATCACATGGTACCTATGGATTGTCAAGGAAAGACTTGAAAAGGAAGAGAAAGTAGAAGTGGAAGAGTGTGCAAGTTGAAGACTTGGAGGACATGTATGTGAAGAACTAGTTCATGGTTTATGTATTGAATCCCATAAGATGTTCTTCCAGCCTTTAAGAACATCTTTTCGCACCTAGGGTGTTTGATGTAGGAGCATCTTGGGGAAGTTGGCAATCTTGTATATTGATGTTTTTATCCCTGTGTTTCTCAGTTACAGTGTTAGCCGATGGGCTCAGTCGAAGAGGTGTTTCTTTATTGTTGTTTTAGCCAAGGATCTCAGTTACTGAAGAACTCAGTTTCTTCTCATGCTCAGTCAATATGCGCTTGGCTATGTCTAGCTTGCTCAGTTGTTTTAAGTGTCTCTTGGCACTTTGGGCTTGCCGAATGGAGTTCTTGTGGATTTATTGGACCGAATTAATGTATTGAATTTGAGTGTCGTGTGTTACATTATCCTATGTAGATATGGAGGCCGACATGGAGAATTAATTAATTGTAAGGCTATTTGAGAGCCGACTTGTGTTGCATTTAATATTTGTTTATTTTAGTAGCTGACTTGGTTTAGGATTTCTTTTCTTTCTTCCAGCTGAATTATGGCTAAAGAAGTAGTATATAAAGAGGTTTGGGGTAGAATAATAGGGCAGTGGAGGAGAGCATAGAAGAGATTCGGGTTGAAATCTAAAGCTATGAATTTATAAGAAAGGCTAGTGGATGAGGCTTAGGAACAAGAAATATTTCTTGGTGGCTTGTGAGCACAAGTTTAGATCTTGCTGGTTGTTTCTACCAGATTTTTATAGCATGATGTTACAGATCTAGCTAGCTAGGGTTAGGGTTTGAATTGGATCTTTAGGGATCTTGTAGAACTATTATTTACTTTATAATTGGTCATAATCAGGAAGGCCTTATAGCCTGATACATTGCATGTAATCAGTTATTTTATGAATAAAGAGTTCAGATTGTTATCAGATCTTTTTTTTTTGTTGGATTCCATTGTTTGGTTGTTTATCTAGGGGATCAGACATCTCCTTCAGGGATTCTATTGGCCTTGCACTATGTCACATATTATATCTGAGCTCTCACAAATATGAATATTGATCTTGATGTAGTGTGCACTCACATTAATCAATGTATGACACCAAATCAACACTTAATTATATCTGACAATTTCAACCATTATCACTGGCAATACAATGTGACACATAAAAGTGTAATTCTCTCAAATGATGCTTGCAGTTGGTATCAACTACCCTCACCCATATAGTAAACTAAACATATGGATTTATACTTAACTCTTACATGGGGAAATAAATTGTATAGCCTCACATTTGTAGGGTCTTAATCTTTGATCATGACCTTCTAGGTATCATTGTTTTTTGCCAATATTATTGTGTGGGATAATGAATCAACACAAGAAATATAACAATAATGAATTGACATTATAGAGTAATCAGATTTTTAAACAATATGAATATTGTTCATCATTACAAGTTTTTCTTCAATTGAAGATACTCAAATTTGTGCCAACAAGAATACTAAAAAGGGAAGACTAGGGTGGTTACTAACCACAAAAATTACAATTATAGACTAGGGAGGGTCTTGCACCTCCAAAAGTGCAAACAAGAATTCAAGTATGATGTGAATAACAAAAACATGCAAGAAATAAATAACTCCACCATGATTTCCTATGATGCTAGTCATCTCCATATAATGACCACTAAGAAGATTCCATAAGTTTATCATAGGCCAACATGACTTATTATTTACTATTTTATTTCTTTTTATTTTATAATTAAATTAATTATTTAAAGTAGTCTGTATGATATTTTTAAAAGTTGGGATAAATTAACCAATTAATTTAATTAAAATTATTTAACATTGTCGAGGACAATACAGTCCTCTTGACATGATGATTTCTTTCCCTCAATAATTGTGAACTCAAATGCTCTAAAATCTACTCACTCTCCATGTGACATCTTCAACTGATAAATCCTTCTAGTGCACTAGGTACTCCTTAATGGCATGTGACCTTAGTTTATTTTCCTTGACATCAATGACCTCTATAGGACCAAAATAAAGTCTACTGTCTCTATAAATTTTGCCTGTTTTTATAGATCTGGCTAGCTAGGGTTAGGGTTTGAATTGGATCTTGAGGGATCTTGCATAAGTATTATTTTCTTTGCAATTGGCCATAACTAGGAAGGCCTTACTACCTGACACATTGCATGTAATCAATTATTTTATGAATAAAGAGTTCTAATTGTTATTAGATCTTGCTTTGTTGTTGGATTCCATTGTGTGGTTGTTTAGCTCGGGGCTTAACCATCTCCTTCAGGGATTCTCTTGGCCTTGCATTGTGCCAGGTGGTATCAGAGCTTGAAGTTCTTGAGTGTGTGGATAGATCACCGAAGTTAAGGCAGTTTGCACCAGGACCTAGGGTTGGTTATTTGTTGCCTTGGGTTTATGAAGATCTTCAAGATGCCTTTGAGAAGATTGGACCCTACAAAAATTGTAGATCTCTGTGATACTATAGAGTTGAGGATTACATAGAAGGTTAAAATAGATTTTAGATGTGAGATGGAATTGATGAAGAATGACATGATCTTAGAGACTATGAGAGCTATTTCTGGTGTGTTGAGGAATCTTGGTACTAATGATGGCTATGAGGAAGTTGTTGAAGACTTTTAGGCTTCTTGATCTAGTGGAGATGATATAACCGATTGGAGGGATAGATCTGGTGAAGACAAAACTGGTCAGTTGCAGAGATCTGGAGCTTAGTTAAGTACTAGTTATCGAATGGAAGTTTCTAATTTCTTTGGTACTTTGAGACTTGAGGACTTTATTGATTGGATTGGTGAGTTAGAAGACTTCTTTGAGCTTGAGGAAATTGAATATCCTCTTAGAACTAGGTTGGCACAGACAAAGTTGAAAGGAGATTCTTCTCTTCAGAGGAAAGAATTACAGAGAGAAATAGAAGATGAAGGTGAAATGAAGATCAATCGATGGAGATTGATGGTGGATAAATTGAAGGATAAGTTCATATCTATCGACTATGAACTTGAGTTTTTTAAGAATTTTCATAATTTGAAGCAGAAATAATTAACTGTTGAAGACTATACCGAGGAGTTCTATAAGTTGACTATTCATTCTGGACACAAAGTACTCAGTAAGGAAAAGCTAGCTTGGTATGTGAATGGATTGAGATTCAATATTTAGAATGAGCTTGGTATGCTGAAGATTAATTCAATTGAGGATGCTTATTAGTATGCCCTAAAGTAAGAAGATAAGTTGTAGAGGAAACATCATGGTGATTCTCGTGGGAAGGAGAAACAAGATCACTCGGCGAAGGACAAACCAACTATTGAAGAGAAACGAAAACCTATTGAGTCGAGGAAGAGGATAGGTAAGGTTTCCTTTAAGCGTACTTTTTTTCATTATGGTGAAGAAGGACATAGAGATTTTGAATGTTCCCAGAAGACTAGTAACTGAAGAACTATTGTGGTGAATAAGGCTGAAGACTCGGCAAACAAACTTGAACAAGGTGGGGATAATTTGTTGACTCAATGAGTACTGCTTGGTAAGCATGTACTAGAACCTTATTAGAGGAGTAAGCTATTCATAACTTGTTGTAAGTCTCTTGGTAAACTTTTTAATGTGATTGTGGATGGTGGTAGTACTAATAACCTTGTAGCTGAGGAGATGGTTCAGAAACTTGGTTTGAAAAGAGTGAAACATCCTTGTCCTTATAGGATTGGTTGCTTGCAAGATGTTCATTCTTTGGAAGTGAGAGAGAAATGTCTTGTTGATTTTTAGATTGGCTAGTATAAGGACCAAGTATTGTGTGATATTGTGGACATGATTAGTTGTCACATATTTCTTGGTAGACCTTGGTAGTATGATTACAGAGCTATTATTTTCTTTTTAATTGGCCATAACTAGGAAGGCCTTACAACCTGAAGAATTGCATGTAATCATTTATTTTAAGAATAAAGATTTAAGATTGATATCTAATCTTCCTTTGCCATTGGATTCCATTGTGTGGTTGTTTAGCTGGGGGCTCGAACATCTCCTTTGGGGATTCTCTTGGCCATGCACTGCATCACATGGTACCTATGGATTGTTGAGGAAAGACTTGAAAAGGAAGAGAAATTAGAAGTGGAAGAGTGTGAAAGTTGAAGACTTGGAGGACATGTATGTGAAGAACCAATTCATGGTTTATGTGTTGAATCCCATAAGATATTCTTCCAGCCTTTAAGAACATCTTTTCGTACCTAGGGTGTCTAATGCGGGAGCATCTTCGGGAAGTTGACAATCCTGTATGTTGATGTTTCTTGTCCTTGTGTTGCTCAGTTATAGTGTTGGCTAAGGGGCTCAGTCGAAGAGGTGTTTCTTGATTGTTGTGTTAGCCAAGGATCTCGGTTGCTGAAGAACTTGGTTTCTTCTAGTGCTTGGTCAATATGTGCTTGGCTATGCCTAGCTTTCTCAGATGTTTTACTATCTCTTGGCACTTTGGGCTTGTCGAATGGAGTTCTTGTGGATTTGTTGGGCTGAATTGATGTATTTAATTTGTGTCTTGTTTTTTACATTCTCCTGTGTAGATGTGGAGGCTAACATGGAGAATTAATTAATTGTAAGGCTATTTGAGAGCCGACTTGTGTTTCATTTAATATTTGTTTATTTTAGGAGCTGACTTGGTTTAGGATTTATTTTCTTTCTTCCAGCTGACTTGTGGCTGAAGTAGTATATAAGGAGGTCTGTGGTAGATTTATAAGGTAGTGGAAGAGAGAGTAGAAGAGATTCGGGTTGAAATCTAAAGCTACAAATTTATAAGCAGGGCTAGTGGATGAGGCATAGGAACAAGGAAGATTTCTTGGTTGCTTGTGAGCACAAATTTAGATCTTGCTGGTTGTTTCTACTAGATTTTTGTAGCCTGATGTTAGAGATCTGGCTAGCTGGGGTTAGGGTTTGAACTAGATCTTTAGGGATCTTGCAGAATTGTTATTTACTTTGTACTTGGTCGTAATCAGGAAGGCCTTATAGCCTGACACATTGCTTGGAATAAGTTATTTTATGAATAAAGAGTTTAGATTGTTATCAGATCTTTCTTTTTTATTGGATTCCATTATGTGGTTGTTTAGCTAGGGGATCAGACATCTCCTTTAGGGATTCTATTGGCCTTGCACTATGTCACATATTATATATGAGATCTCACAAATATTAAGGTTGATCTTGATGTAGTGGGACTCACATTAATCAATTTACGACACCAAATCAACACTTAATTATATCTGACAATTTCAACCATTATCACTGGCAATACAATGTGACACATAAAAGTGTAATTCTCTCAAATGATGCTTGCAAATGGTATCAACTACCCTCACCCATATAGTAAACTACACATGTGGATCTATACTTAACTCTTTAATGGGGAAATAAATTGTATCACCTCACATTTGTAGGGTCTTAATCTTTGATCATGACCTTCTAGGTATCATTGTTTTTTGCCAATATTATTGTGTGGGATAATGAATCAACACAAGAAATATAACAATAAGGAATTGACATTATAGAGTAATCAGATTTTTAAACAATATGAATATTGTTCATCATTACAAATTTTTCCTACAATTGAAGATACACAAATTTTTGCCAACAAGAAGACTACAAAAGGAAGACTAGGGTGGTTGCTAACCACCAAAATTACAATTATAGACTAGGGAGGGTCTTGCACCTCCTAAAGTGCAAACAAGAATTCAAGTATAATTGGAATAACAAAAACATACAAGAAATAAATAACTCCACCATGATTTCCTATGATGCTATCCATCTCCTTATAATGGCCACTACGAAGGTTCCATAAGGTTATCATAGGCCAACATGACTTATTATTTACTATTTTATTATTTTTTATTTTATAATTAAATTAATTATTTAAAGTAGTCTGTATGATATTTTTAAAAGTTAGGATAAATTAACCAATTAATTTAATTAAAATTATTTAATATTATCGGGGACAATACAGTCCTCTTGACTTGATGATTTCTTTCCCTCAACAATTGCCAACTCAAATGCTCCAAAATCTACTCACTCTCTAAGTGACATCTTCAACTAATAAATCCTTCTAGTGCACTAGGTACTCCTTACTGGTGTGTGACCTTAGTTTATTTTCCTTGACATCAATGACCTCTATAGGCTCAAAATAAAGTCTACCCTCTTTATAAGTAGGTGTAAGATCCTCAGAGGTCACAAAACACTACCCAAATACCTTCTTGGGGCATGAAACATGAAACACGTCGTGAATCTAACTCCCTTATGAAATGTTCAACTCATAGACAACTTATCCACTCTTTGTAGCACTCTGCATGGTCCATAAAAGTGAGGCTTGAGCTTATTGAGACAATTCCTCTTCAAGGAAGATGGTCTATATAACTATAATTGGAGGTAGATCAGATCTCCCAACTCAAAACATTACTCAACATTGTACCAATCGACAGACATAATATTCTAAAATTATGGGCCTATCGTATGTTATCCTTGAGAGATTGAAGGATATCCAAAATATCCTACAACCACTCCTTGGCCCTTAGTGCTTGGCTATTTCCCAATGCCAAATCCATAAATAATGTAGCCTAATACCCATAAATATCCTTGAAGCATGTCATACTTATAGACATATGATAAGTAGTGTTATAGATGTGCTCTCTCAAATGAAGGAAACTAACCTATGCCTTCTCTTGTGCTACTATGTAGTTCCTATATTATACCTCCAACCACTTATTCACAATCCCAATTCAACCATCTATTTGAGGGTGGTAGCTCATGATTGGTGAAAACTTTGTGTCCACCAACTAAAAAATCCATCCAAAAGGTATTGAGGAAACAATTGCCTCTATCACTGACATTTTTCTCTAGAAGGCCATGTAGTTGAAACACCTCTTGGAAGAACAAATTTTCCACTTGTATTTCATGAAACACCATAAAAATGGAAAATAAATGAGCATATTTCATCCACCAATCTACCACACCATAATAAAATCCTTACCCTACACCTTGGGAAGTTCACTAAAGTAACACAAATAAAAAAGTATGCTCAAATTTATTATGTTCACAAGTGGAACACTCCTTGACATACTATAGCACATCATCCTAGAGGCCTTTCCAAGAAAACCTCTCACAAATCTATCGATAAGTCTTGACATATCATGGGTGTCTTGCCAAGTGTGAGTCATGAACGTGCCTCAAGATCTTCCTCTTCATCTTTTATTTTGGAAGTAAATAGATCATTTCCTTGTAGTAGATGACATCATCCAACACCTTATACCTATCATCATGTATTTGATTTTCTATTAAATGGAAAGAAAAAGGGCAACTTGGAATACTTGACCAATAAAAGATCCTTTCAATCAACTAAAATCTATGACAATGAACATATGGTGGGTCTCATAGATAATACATTGGCCACCACATTATTATCCCCCTTCACATACTGAATCTTAAAATCACATGCTTGTATTTTTCTCAACCATTTTTGTTTCCTCTTGTTAAAATCATTATGCTGCAAGAATTATTTTAAACTGTCGTGGTTGGTATTCACATAAAATATTGTTGCACAAAAAGGTAATATCGAAACTTGTCCAGTGCATGCATGATGGAAAGCATCTCCTTATCATAGATCAAGTATAATTTGATATCTTCTGAGAGATTCTAAAACTCAAAAGAAATGGGATGATGGTTCAACATGAAGAATTCTCTAATTCCCTCTCCTGATGCGTGATACTCAAGGAAAAAGGGTTTAGTGAACTCTTGCAATGCCAGAACTAGACACATACTCATAACTTCCTTCATTCTATCAAAAGCTTCATGTGTATCATAGTTCCAATGAAATGATCCCTTTTTGTGAGATCTATCAATGGTTCCCCTAGCTGTGTAAACCCTTTCACAAACCTCCTATAGTAACTACATAGTCCAAAGAGTCCATGTAACTCCATGAGTGTCCTAGGTGTGGGCCAATCAATAATTTCCAAAATATTCTATTGATTAACTTGAACCCCTCGAGAGTTGATGACATGGCCCAAGTATAAGATCTTGGTCATCCCAGACTCATAGTTGGACCTCTTTAGAAACAATTACTATAACCCCATAATCCATAATACCTTATCAAAATGTCTTGAATTCTCCTCCCATGTCTTTCTACAAATAAGTATCTCATTAAAGAACACCAAAAACTTATGCAACTACCTATTGAAGACATGGCTCATGCAAGAATTAAAAATTTCTAAATCATTTGTTAGTCCAAACGGAATGACCAAGAACTCATAGTGTCCACAGTGGAAATATAATAGAGATCACTCTTGGAGAAGTAAACTACTCACTATGGCTCATCGAATAGCTCATCGATCGTCAGGATGGGGTATCTATTCTTGATTGTCCTCTTGTTTAATGTTTAGTAATCTATGCGCACCCTAAGAGTTTCATCCTTCTTCTTCACCAAAACTACCAAAGATGCAAAGAGACTAGAACTAGGCCTAAATCAACCTATGTCATGGAGGTCCTAGATTGTCTTCTCTATCTCTTCCTTGAACTTCTCCATATGGTGATAGGGAGTAATCATAATTGGCTTGGATCTCTCCTCCAACCCAATTGTGTGATCAAAACCAAGTTGTTTTGGTATACTTGGTAGAATTTCCATAAAGGCCAAATTGTGCTTGCCCAATACTGATTGAAGCTCATCATCATGGTAGTATGATTGTTATCCACTCAAAGGTTTGGTTAAAACCAAACATCATGCTACCCAAATGACTTCATCATGTTTGAAAATAATTTCCATCCACTTCACTGAGGTCTCCCTTGAGCCCCCATTGGGCATTCCACTCAACAACATTGTCTTTTCATCCACCTCTAATGAGAAGTCCATCATTCTTGGCATGATACTTTGTAAGCTTTACTTTTTGAAGACATTTTCAAGCTTTCAGGTCTTGACAAACCAATCAGTGTTTATTTATTGACTTGAGAGGTGAAAACAAACTGATAGTTATTAATTGAAAGGATTGTAAAATTATATGTTTGGACTTGTATGCATGTGTGTTAGCTACTCTCATATGAAAATAGTTAAATTATCAAATTGATTTGTATATGAATGTACACAAGTGATAACGTCTTTTGAAAGGAAAAAAAATATTTGTATCCATGATGCTTGTGTACTTTATTATTTTTTGAGGATATCAATAAACTCATTTGAATGGACATGTTAATATTTCATATTTAATGAATTTAATACAAAAATTAGGAAGCATCTTGTTTGATTTTTCAATGGAATAAAATCAAATAGTAATATTTGTATTTCTCGTATAAGATTTCTTTGCTTTATATCTATGTGGA
Source organism: Chamaecyparis obtusa (assembly GCA_027943335.1). Taxonomy (NCBI): domain Eukaryota; kingdom Viridiplantae; phylum Streptophyta; class Pinopsida; order Cupressales; family Cupressaceae; genus Chamaecyparis; species Chamaecyparis obtusa. The sequence continues at coordinate 47,166 of BSBK01014202.1, forward strand.
AGTCAATTAAGTGCAAGAATATTTTTAAGTTTAATAACATTTTATTTGGATTTCAAGTTTATAAATTAGAAATAAGTTAGCCTAGATTAGTAAACTTATTTCTTTGGTAGGAAAATTTTAGGTGAGTTCAAAAATGTTTGTTGTCACACGTGCAATTATTCTTCATTTTAGATACAATATAAGGCCCCCTAATTAATGTTTGAAAATCTTCTTAGGGACTTAATTTGAACATATTATGATAACCATAAAGGTTTCTATTGTGTAGCACATGATTTTTTATAACTCCCAAATGATTTTAATAGAACAAGGTTTCTCACTACTCAACGTCAAGGGTCATCCTTGAGTGAAAAATAGATTATTGAAGCATTGAAATATTATATCACATTATTTTATTTATTTTGTGCCCCATTTAGGTGACAAGTCTAGAAGTGTCTTAGTTGCTATACTCTTCTTATTATGAATGACCCTATTAGTACTTTTATGACAAAACACATTGGAAAGCTTGGGATTCCATTAAACAATGGCTTATATGGGATGAAATAAATTCTACAAAGGGATATCTAGATCAACCAACAATCTATTTGGTTGGTAAATATTTTCTTATCTATTCTTAAAATCAATTGTGCTCTAAGATACCATAATTACATGTTTTGATATTTTTAAGAAAGGAATTGAAACCTTTCAAACATCTTTGCCAAGGTTACCAAGAGTTCTCTTTCCTAGAAAGAAGTTGAACCTCTTTTCCAAGGTGGCCAAGAATTTTCTTTCCTAGCAAGAAGTTAAGTGTAGGATAGCTAAGAAAGGTTTTGAAACTTACCAGATAATTATTCATTTAATGAGGGTGCACTCTTTCCTTCAACTTCAAAACTCAAACCACAAAAGCATAACAAGAAACAAAATTTAATTCCCCAAAAATATACAAAGACACCATTTTCATTCATGGCCTTAAATTTTTAACACAAAATCATCTTAGTCTCTCCCTTCTAAGCCATTCAATCTTTTCTTCAACACCTCACTCTCTTTATCTCCTTGGCCCAAGCCATGCAATAACTCTTCTCTATTTCTTTCTCTATGAAATCTATTTTACCTTGAGTGACCTCAAGTGTTCCAATCTATTTTAAAATATTTTATTGAGGAATTTTCATCCTCATCACATACACTCCAGCTTCCACCACATTTTTCCTATGCAGCCCACTATCCTTCTTTTCTCTTGGGTCGATGCCACACTACTTTCCTATTAAGGGTTTAGTTTTTCCCTTCACCCCTCCCTATGATATCTTAATCTACCATTTTACTACTAAATGTCGTATAAATTTTATGCTTGGTTCAATCCACATTGAACAGTGTCCAAACTGAACTAGAGAGAACTTTTGTAGTCTTCACCAAGCTCTTCTGAACAAAGGTTTTACATTATTTGGTTGGCTACTCATGAGCCAAAGTAGGCTCATTTACATGGTGCAATTTTTTACCAAGGCTTCTGTATCAATATTATATCACCTTATTTTGATGTTAGGGATCTCTATTATCTATTTTGTGGTCAACATGAAACCTTCAAGTATATTTTCTAGTTGGATCCTAGAGAAAAACCTTTATAAGTCATGCTATATTTGATGATTTTTTCAATCCTTTTAATTTTGAACCTTTCTTATGGCATATGACCATGTTTGGGGATCAACTCAAAATTCCCACCAAGTTTACATATATTTAAAGCATGTTTTTTATATTTTTAGCATTTGGAAACACATAAGTTTTGTTATATATTTTGGTTATTATATCGATACTCGCTCTTTGGTTAATGTTAAGGCTATCATATGTTCTAATGTGCTCATATATATATTTAGGTGCAAGTCAAAAAGATTGTAATCAAAGAAACACATTTTTAGGAACTTCTTAACTATTGTGGAAATACCTTTTATATAGGTACTTAGGTTCTATCAACTATAGTCTTTAGAGATAGTCATTCTCTTCTACATGAAAATTGATGTCGACACAATTCTACTATCACAATGATCAAGATATTTAGTCTTAATTCCCTTACACAAAATTCTAGGATCTTGACCACTTGTGATTAGTCTCAGATCTCATACCTAAACTCTTGTCCTCCACTCTCATTCTATCTCTCCTTAAGATTGTTGGTTTGTTGAATATCCAAATTTTAAAAAGTTTCCTTGAATTACTTTAGTTGTTTGAGCTTTCTACAAAGAAAATATACATGAGAGGATCATAAAGAAGATGGTGGTGTTTCTAGGTGAAAGCCTCATAAAATGACCAACAAAAAAAAAATGTATAGGAATTAATCTTCAATGCAAAGTGAGAGCATAGAATTTGGGCACAAAATGGAGCATAGGATTTCATTGTTGCAGTCAATATTTGAAGGACTGTCATTTGCATTCCCATTGGGCAGGGAGATAGTCCACATGAAAAGCAATATTGCATTACAATCCATTACAATGTTTGAGAAAAAGTACTTGAAATTTCTTCAATTTAAAAAAATTAGTTGAAATGAGCTAGACAGAGATGAATGAAGAGGATTTATATTGTTGTCTTAAGTTTTTCGCTAAATACTCCATCTCCATCACATCTGATCTTCTTCCTGTAGTTGTCTCAACTTACATCGCTACTTTTCTTAAAATTGTCTATTGAATTATAAACTATAATAAAAATAAATACAATTTTGAAAATTTAAGAGAATTTATATGTCTGTGCATGTGTATATGTGTAATCAATTTTGTTATTATTCATCATTTTTAATTATATGTTGATAAATAAAGATTTATTGTATATATTCTAGAGATCAAGGAGAGCTATTGGAACAGACCGTCATGAATGTAGTAGAACACAAATTTCAACCAAAAGAAGCCATTGTCAACTTGAAAGAGAGAATTTGTCCCATCTGTAATAGGAGATGTTCTGATACAAAATTCAAATATAAACATTCAATCTAACTTTAATAAATATAATTATCAATCATATAATCTTTTCTATAATTTACTTATAAAACTTTACTCTAGTAATGGTTTCATTATGAAATTGGAATAAGGTAATATGTTTGTTTGAATGTTAAATTTTTTAAAATGGTGCATTTGGCTTAAATTGATTTAAATAATTTTAAAAAAATTGAATTTGAATGATACAAATAAATGAAATAGGGTTGATATCGCATGTTCTTCTCATATTTATTTAATTGGGGAAATAAAATAGGGTTGAATATTAATTTGTTTCCCAATACTAAAATGGAAACAATTAGAAAAAGAAATATGGAAAAAGCCAAATAGAATATTAAAAAAATAGAAAGTTGTTCTTATCTATTCATTGTTTAAGAAGAATTTTTTTTCAAACCCTTCTTACAAGCAAAAAAAAAGATGTTTCTTTTGAAATTGGAAGTGCATTTGTGAGAGGAATTCCATGAGATGTGCAAATTTGGAGGGCAAAATGTAAGCAGAAATACATGGAATTTGATTTTTACCATAGAAAATGATTATTATGTATTTTTTAACCCAAAGGGTATTTTTTATTTTTTTAAATGATAATATTTGAAAAATACACATGTTAAACATATTTTAATGGCAATGGTTGAATTTGTTGGAAAAGTTGTAAACTTTTGATTTTGAAAGTCAATTTGAATGATTTGGAACTGAAGAATTGAGGTCTCCTTAATAATTTTCTATTTTAGGCAATTTAAGATTATGTTCGAATGTTTTATTGAGTCAAAATGTTGCAATATTTTTATGGTAGACTCAATTTTTTGGCAAAGCTACGATATACCTAAGTTAGAGAGAAGTACAAGATTTGATTTCATTGTTTGTGGGAACATAATGGGGCCACCAAGATGTCTCGTGTAGAAGTCAATTAATTAAGTGATAACAAACAAAAAATGTAAAAATTAAAATGAACTAATCTATAATTCTTCTCGTCATGCATAAAGTGCTTGTAAAGGCTCAGGATGTGTATAGAATAAATGTCTTCCTAGGAGCATTGGACTTGCATGATTGATCAAGCTCATCTCTTAGAGAGTTGTGATTGATTTTACTTGGTTGAGTTTTGATGCATTGCAATGACACACCCTATCCCGTTTCAAGTATTTAGTATTTTTGGTCTTGAGTTAATGTGATATTTCCTTCCATTGGCAAGTGTGCCTAATGTGAGTGTATTGGTTTATACCATTGGTGATAATGCCTATACCACATAATTTTCTAATCCATCTTGCATACCTCCAAACTTGGGTGCCCAAAATTTTCCATAAATAAGTATGATAAATGTTCTAACACACCTTATAGTTGTCATAGGATCTGTCATAAATAAGAACAATTACAATTGTGAGAGAATGTTGAATAACTAACTATTAATAAATGATTCTCTTAAAACCTATTAGTACCCAACTTGGGTGCCTACCTTCCCCATGCAAATACACCTTATAAGAGTTTTATGATGTATCCACTTTAAAAAATCATTAAAAATGTATTCAATAATTTAAAAAATATATATGACTTTTAGTACACACTCTTAACCATATTTCTACCAATGTCTTTTCCAAAATACTAAATGTAGTAGAAGAAATAGAGGCACACAAACCAAATATTATGTTTTTTTTTGCTAAAAAATGGAACAACTTTTTGTGTAAGAAACATTTCATCTTCTTAATCTGTCTATTTTCAAAAACCTTTACTAGTTTAGAACTAGATTCCAAGTACTAAAATTTGTGTTCTTTTGGATCTTCAAGTGTTGAGTACATGTTTATTTGATTTTAGAAAAAAAAAGGTGGCCACTTTTGACCCGCCTTTTATATACAATTTCCATGTACTTACCCCCATTTTTTTTGAGCTAGTCTATTGTGCTATTATTGTGAAGTCTTTGTGTTAGTGAAATACTATCTTCTATTGACAAGATTGAGATAAAAGTTTGTCAATTTAATGATGCACATATTCATATTAGAATGTGAACTTGTATCTTAAATCTTATGCCAAGGCAATACAATTATTGTTTGAATTCATAGTGTCTGAAGGTTTCGTGTTAGTCAAACCTGACATACATGGCTAGAGAGTATCTAGAGTTGTATGTAATATTGTTTGCAGTAAATTTAGTTTATCACACTAGATCTCATATGGCATGATATGTTTGTATATTTCCTTATATTTGACCTTAAGAAGACTATTGATCTATGGTGTTGGATTTGATAACTAACCCTATAGCTCCCAAAAATCAACTACAACCAAAATACCTATCACATCTAAAGAGAAAAAGCCATGATTTATTCTACATAACCTTGAGAGATAATTGATCTAGAAGAGAGAATATGATATTGGAATTGAACCTATAATGAGTTGTATTGCAGGGGGTACAAATAATTATTATAAAATCATAAAGATAAAACCCATAGTTCTAAAACCTAAGATAGAATTTAATTGAAACATGACAAATGGCTTTATCATATTAATTGAGACAATGACCTATAATTAGCTAAATAGAGTAATATAAAAGCTTTCCTAAGTTTAGCTTAAGTTTAGTTAAGTAGTAAGGGACTTAGCATTTGGAAGACATGAGTTTTGTTATATCTTTTTTGTCATTATAGTGATACTTGCTCTTTCTCTATATGCTAAGGCTATCAGATGTTATAATGTGCTCATGTAGATTTAGGTGGAAGTGAACAAAGTTGTAGTTGAAGAAACACATTTGTAGGTGCTTCTTGATCACTGGGGAAATACTCTTTGCGTAGTGACTTGTGTTCCATCAACTATAGCCTCTAGAAAGATCATTTTCTTCTACAGGACAACCGATTTTGACACAACCATCCTACCCATAACAATCAAGATGTTCACTCTCAATTCTCTTAACTAAAGATACAAGATCATGACTATTTGTGACTTGTCTCAACTCCTACACCCACACTCTTGCCCTTTGCTCTCATTCTACCTTTCCCAAGATTATAATAGTTAGTTGATTAAATATCCAAATTTTGAGAACTTTCCTTGACTTACTATGGCAGACATCAACATAAAATAAGGATAAAGAAGAAGGCGGTGCTTTTAGGTGGGAGCCTCCCTAGATTATTTGGACCCCAATAAAATATAGAGAAAAATGAATCTCCATAACCCACACACTCGTGATATAACAATGCCGTATGACTTTGGCATTATTTTATTTGTTCTAAATTTAACCATCTGAACTCCTAAACATTAATGTCGTGCCAGCATTTGTTAATTTGTCATTTTTCTACTTCTCCAGCGTTAAAATCCAAAAGATTTGATAAATCTTTCACATTCCAAAATCAATTTTGAAGGAAGAGGATGGCGAAATTCTATCCATTGAGTTGTTAAAATGCCATGTTGTGTAAACATGGCATATTGTGTTTTCCATTCCTAAACGTTCGCATTCGTTTCTTCATTTGCTGATGAATGAATGTCGTTGAAATTGTACTCATATCTTGACTTCATAAAAAGATGAATCTATTTTTATTATTATTTTCGATGCCTGCTATTCACAGCTATCACGGAAAGCGAAGGCTTGGACAATTCGTTTACAGCCTGTTTGGTTGCTGGAATTGACTTGGAATTGGAAATCGGGAATTGGTGAATTGGTATAGGCCAATTTTAATTTTGGTCTAAAACGAGCATCTAGTCAATTCTCCTAAGAACCTGAATTTAGAATTGAGGCATGGAATTGGAATTGGGAATTTAATTTTGAGAAGGGAAACCAATTCCCATTTTCCAATTCTAGATTAATTCCAGCTAGTTCAAATGAATTGAACAAATCTTCAATTCAAAGCGGGAGTGTAGAATTTGGGCACAAAATGGAAGGAATGACAGAAACAACTGGCCTTCCTATTTCCATTGGGTGGGGAGAATGAGTTGGGATGCAACTACCTGAAAAACACATATCCCATTACAATGTTTGATATTTTTGTTCATTTACATTGCTTCCTTAATGTTTTTGCTTTTTGGTTGCATGATTCCAAAATCTTTCAATCTTCAGAACAAGGGATTCAAAATCTTTCTTGACAAAAATTCATTTTAAGGCAGGGAGAATGTATGGACTAACTTCCTCAAACACGCCACATAAGTAAATTACCTTAAAGAATGGAAAGTCAAACAATTAAGTTGAAGAGTCAAATGAAATCTCATTAAAATAAGGGAATAAAATATATATTAAGTTTTAGAAAAGATACATCATGTTCAATTATATTTCGATTAATTTGTCAAATACATCAATAAATATCAAATATAAAGTACATCACAAGCACAATGAAGACCATAAGGTCGAATCATTGATATATAATTATGAAACTACTATGTGCATCCTTATCTCCTTTGGCCATCACACTCCTCTCCAAGCCATCCTTAAACATCACACACTAAGGAAAAAATTAAGCTTGGAAAAAGTAAGTCAATTTTGACTATTTAACACTTTTAGCCTAGGAGTCAGTCGTTAGTTTGTGATGTTTACAACCAAGGTCCTCTCCATCTGCTATACTCGAGATGGGAATGTGGTTCAAAGGCTTTTACCACCTAACCACAGAGTGCTCAACTTGTCATGTTGAACATGCCAACCCTGCTCAAGGAACATAGCAACTCAAAATTGGCACATAGGATGGATCCGGTGCATCAATGTAACTAACTACAATGCGCGTATGATATTGTAGAACTAAATAGTGATGTAGTATGGAGATACTACAACCTTATATACACAATAAAAAATATGCAAATAAGCTTTGACCAAAACATTTTAACCAATTTCTACTAGTAGGTAGGTATACATAAAAGAAAAACATTCTACTACCCTTCCTTGATATTTCTACATTCGACACCCTTCCATTAATAAAAGATTTCAACTCATACAAAATTAAACAATCACATAGCTACTACAATTTCATTAAGCAAGAAGTTTTCACTTTTTTAGAAATGCATAATTTTCTTAAAAATAAATAATATCTTACATAACATAAATTTGTATCAATGTCATTTTAGATAAAATCATCACTAAACACACATTTGGAATATTTTACAACTTCAATAAAGATCTAGTCATTTTCATCTATGTACTAATGAGAATTTTAAACATTTATAATTCCATAAGTTATTTTATATCAATAAAAATAATATAGACTAAATTAACATTTACAATTTTAGAAGAAAAAAAAGAATCTAATAAATCAATAAATAAAAATATTAAAGAATGACCATACTTTTATTCTTTTTAAAACTAGATGGTTATTGATTTTATCTTTTGTGTTAGAACTTATTGAAAAACTACTCATTCAAAACATTTTCACCACCTAATAAGAAAGAGCCCCCTTTTTACCATATTAATTAAGCCTTACAAAAACAATAAAGATTTCAAAACCAATACATAACTTCCAAATTTTTGGGTATGTTATTTAACTTACATGTTATAAATAATAAAAAGTTTATTTCTAATCTACATGATATAAGACACAATAAAAAAAATGAATCATATTTTAAATTCATTAAAACACTAGGTGGAGACACAAGTGGACATTTGGTAAACAAATGAGTTGTGAGAAGTCATTCCCCTTTCTATTACAATCTAAATTTCTTACAAGGGGAGGAAATATGAACAAATACATGAATGATTTGAGAGAATGCTCACATTGTTGAGTATTGATCTAAATAGATGGTTTCAATGAGTGATTTCCTCTTTACAAAACTTGTACAAATTAAAGTTGAATGATATAAAATATAAAAAATAAAATTATAAAATAAATTTTAAAAAAAACTAAATGAAATTTCTCGGCATAAAAAAATGCATAAGAGTCAAGAATGCCCAAACATTAAAAAATAACAACCTTTTCGCTAATGTAAAGACACCTAGAAATAGCTCACAAGTTAGCATAAAAAGGTTATATGCAAAATAAAGAGACCACCTTATCAAAATTCAACATATTCAACAACAAATAAAAGGGAAAAATATGGATTTTGATAAAGTTTCCTTGTAATTTTCCACTGAAACACTTATCTATTTATCCTTTTTCTCTCTCTTCATAATATCTATGTACTAAACTTAAATAATAATAATGATAATAATTAGAAAATCACTCATTATATATGAATATATAATTTTAAAAAAAAATCTAAAATAATCACCTCATTTAGTATAGGGATGATTGGAAGGGGCAGAGGTGAATGAAATGGCAAGTAGTTGAAGAGAGAAGAGGGGAAACACAACATGCCCAATGATGTGGTTTAAGCAGGAAACACATCTCGCTTTGGACCTCAAGAGAGATTTCATGGTTCTTAGGTTAAGCTAATCATTAGGGTTGGATTCCAAGCAAGAAAAGTGATAGAGTCAGGATTTTGAAGGAGTTTTATTAACTCTCAAATAGGTCAAAATGATAGGTCCTACAAACATTACATCTCTGGTGTTTGTCTGGGAGGGTTTCCTTACAACTCTAGTGTCTATCTAGGAGGGTTTCCCCTCTCTTCCTACCATGCATCTTTCTACAATAAAATCATTAACCATTAGTTGTTTCTTGCAAGCAGAAGTTATGTGCCATTTTTTTCCTATTCAGCATAGAAGGGGAAATCCAAATGGAATGACGATGCAATGGGGGGAGAGTTGAAAGGAATGTCATGTAGTTGGGGAAATCAAAGGGGGAGAGCTCCAAGGTTCAGAGCATAGGGGAGGTGAGTGGGATGGAGTTGGCAATCAAGATGGAGGGGGAGAGCTGAATAGAATGACGAGTAGAAAGAAAGAAAATAGTTGAATGAAACTAATAATCTTCAATGGAAGGCAAGATGGTAGGGAAAAATGGAATGGAAAAAGGGTTTTCCAGATTTTAGCTGAAAGCTAACATTCCTAGATTTTAGTTGTAATCCAACACTTAGAGAAAGTCTTCCAATAAGATGGGATGCAAGGAAAAAAGCAAAATATTTAAGAAATGGCTAGTTATTCTAACATTCTGTTGGAGATGGTTTCCCTACTTATAATTGAGATATGTTTGGGGTTTCATTAGGGTAACAACAAGAAGTTGAGTCTACTTTTTCTCTAAAAAGTGCAACTATTTTTCTTGTTTTTTCAAATTCATCATATTTTACCTAAATATTTTAAGCACTTAAAGATTGAATATTTTACTTAAATATTTGAAGCACTTAGAGATTGTATATTTTACTTAAATATTTGAAGCACTTAGAGATTGAATATTAAGGATAGGACAGAAGCAAGTGAACATCTTGGTACCAAGCATGAGGATAAGGAGAATAGATTTCAATGTATAAGAGATGAAAAAGAGACCAAGGAAAAGGAATAAGAGATTATGAGGGAGGATAGAAAAGAAGAAATAGTAAAAAATCTTCAATGAGAGGAGAAAAGGATTCGCAAGGTAAAAATTATCAAATCTGATCTTGAGGATGATTCTTATGAGGCTTTGAATGAAATTTATGATTATGAGATGGCCATGTGGAGGCTTGTGGATGAGAGAGTGAGGGGAGAAGGAGTAGATATAAGGAAAAGAAGAAAGGAGATAAAAGGAAGATTGGAAAGTCTAAGATGAACAAATACACATTTGACAAGAATACAGAGAAATCAAGGATAAGAGAGATTGGCACAAAAAGAGAGAAGTAGTAGATGATAGTCCAGTAATATTGAAGTAACAGTAACCCAAGACTAGGGAGAAGGAAGATAAAATAATAATGAAGGTAATGCAGAGATTGAATTAGAAGGTGGAGAAAAAGAAAATAAAGAAGGTAATGAGAGAATCAGATAAAGAGGGTAAGGATGGAGTAGTTGATATTGGAGCAATACAAATTAAAGAAGATCAAAGTAGACAAATGCTTAAAGAAGCAATTATAGTGGAAGAATCGAGAAAGGGACCATTAAGGGATGATAGGAAGGAAGATTTAGATAAGAACGAACACAAGAAAACATAGTATACATTAAGGATGATACAAAAGAGGAACTAGAAGGTGTAGACACAGAGGGTAGTGCAACAATACAAATGCAAGAAGAAGAAGCTATAGGGATGGAAGAGGAAAGTGATATAGCAACTAAACACAATGATGTGGATTTGTGGGCTCAATTTACATCAATAGACCTAAACAATGGAAAAAAAACTTGAAGGTATGAAGACAAGTGGAATAGAGAAATACGCATAGAATATTGCAACCCATGATCAAGAAATCATTGTAGAGATACAAGAAAAAGTAAATTGTTTGGTTCTAAATAAAGACCACAGGATCTTCACTAAAGGGAAAATACACTACCACATGCATTTATATTGGGGGGTTTAAAATGGACAAAAAAGGGGGCAATAAATTGCCTAAATAGAGGGTAGTGGAGTTTTTCTGACGAAGGGGGGTGGGGGGGGTGGAGATTTATATAGGAAAATGGGTGGGAGGGGTATTGGAGGGTGGTGAAAAAAAAGGAATTTGAGACCTAATATTTTTGAAAATAGGGGGATACTTTAGTATTTCATGAGCACGAATGTTATTATTTAGGTTCACTAAGTGAAGCCCCCTTGATGAAGACCTTATTTTTCCTTCTTTTTATATGTTGGGTAATGGGCAAACCAAAAGGAACTACAAAGTCTTATATGTAGATTTTAGTGGAGAAATTAAGAGTGGTTTTATAAATAATGAAGTTGAAAAGGATTTGCGTTGTCTAGGTTGATTATTCAAGAATGAACCTAGTATGGGTGACTAATGTGGATAACCGGTTGAACATGGTAAGTGTAGATTCACATGTGGTTGTGATAAATTTTGTTGACATTGGTGAGGTGAAGGAGGTTGAAGAAATGGAATTATTTAGTTTCCATAAAGTTATTTGTTTGACATGTGTGTGTTTGAAAGGGTGAGAAGAGATTGGAGGAAGATGGTCACTGATGGATATGAATTCTAGAGAGTAGAGAAGAGAAGTGAGAAGCACTATTAGAGGAGTAGGTTAGTTGATCTAGAGTGGTGTTGGAAAAATAGGAAGAAAGGAGAAATAGGAAACTGTTGTTGTTTGTCATATCCTTGTGTCAAAGCACATGATAGTTTTGTTCCTCGGGAGTCTGATGTAGTGGCATCTTTGTCCCTTAATTTTAGTTTAATTTACAAAAAAATTTATGTCTATTGTCACCACATGGAAGGATAGGAGAATAGTGGAAGTTAACTGTTATGATTTTGTTTATTTTTGAGGAAGGTGAATAGATGAAGAAGGAAAACATTGATTTTGATTTAGGGAGTGATTGATTTGGGAGTTTTTGGAGAAGAATTTGAAGAAAGAGTGGGCTGGGAAGAAGGTGGTGTTAATATGATTTAGAACAATAGAGCGGGGGGGTGAATCAGTTGTTCTCAGGTCATAATGTATAAAACAATCTCATAAAATTATCCTTAAATCAGATCCAAAACCAAAACAAACTTGGTCATCACTAATTCAATAATAGAAACATCTAACAATGCAGTCCACTATCTAGCTGTGACTTAACTTGTATAACATAGCAATGTTCAGATCTAAACATTCGCACAAGTATAAACACCAGGATTTATAGTGCAAACCCAATTTGGGAAAAACCACTTTGTAACATGCTACTATTATTTTCACTCTTCTAAAGTGAGCTCGGTAAAAAGCCAACCCTATCAAAGGTTACAATACACACTGTCAAATGTGACCCGGTTAAAGGATTTCAATCACCTTGTTAAAAGTGAGCCTAGTCATAAGACTTACATACACTCCATTAGAATGCAACCTTGTTCAAAGGATTTAACATATGACTGTTACAATGGTTAGAAAGTAGCAGCAGTATTATCTGAAAAATATACAACTCACTTTGCAAATATTAGATTCAATTCCGTACACTAATGCTGGTTTACTGACTTTGAAACTTTTCCATTTTCATCTCTGATCTGCTCGGAACTTTTCTTCAAGCAATCACCACACTTCTCCTTTAGCCTTTTCTGCTTATTCAATCAATAAAACTTTCCTCTTCCAGCATTCTCTATTCACCATGTACATACATATCACAATGTTCAGGTTCCCCTATATTTTCGTCAATTAGGTTAATTCTTCTTTTTCCGCTCAATCTCATTTGTAGATCTTAGGGTTAGGTTAGATTCATTGAATCTACCCGCTTTATGTTCTTCGGCTCCTTTTCTAGAATCATCTGAAATCTCATAAAGATTTACAATAAAATATTTTATAATGCATTTAATGCTTCCAAACAATCAATAAATAAAGTCAACATGTTTTACATAATCCAAGAATTCAACAATGTCAGCTCCAAAATTAAATTCTCTTCAAATATAAAATTGCTGATGCTCGGTCAATATTGTGATTGTTCACTCGGTCCTCATGAAGAATGCTCGGTCAATACTAAAACGGTTTCCTTGGCTTGCACTGTCTTCCTCGACAATTTACTGATGCTCGGTCGACACTATAATTTTTCTCGGCATATACTAACTCAGTCGACACTAACATCACTCGGCTTAAACATGATTTTTTTATTCTTTGCTCAGTTAAGCCTACTAGTATAGTCTTCAGTCTTACTAAGATAAACAATACATTATCTCATCATAGTGCAACATAGTCAAGTACACTTTGTAGTATCAAGATAACTCAACCTTTTCCTAGGTGCTATTATTACCAACCTTGCTTAGCCCCTTAGCAACACTCAAATAGATATAGTACTTTCCTAAGTAACAATAGTCTTACCAATTAAGGTTTGACATCAATGACAATACAACAATTGTTTCAATTCAGTTTGCAACAATCTCCCTCTTTCACATTAATGGTAACACCATATGATATCATCTGAATAACACATGGATTACCAACCAATCCAAAATCTTATGTATCCATCAAAAAATTATTTATAATATCCTTAGCTTCATTCTGATTCAAAATCTTGTAAGCCTCACTCCTATGACCATCAAAATTATTCAGATCTCCCTCTATCCTGATTCTTCATTTCAGCTCATCATCCTCTTTTCTTTTAGTTCCATGAGCTCATCAACTCTTAGTTTTTAGTATCATGTGTTATCATATTAGTACATTCTCCCTCTTTGACAAAAATGCCAAAGTAGCAACTAAAACTTACATCCATCAGATGTAGATAATATATGTGCAGCTTAGTGTTTCTCCCTCTGTCATCTTGCTTATGACTGATTCATTGTCTTTTCTTCTCTTCACAAATCTAGGCTAGCCCTAAAGTGTGACAATATTTTACATCAATTTGTCAAATGTTCTGTTGTAGCACATTTGATGCAGTGCTCCTAACTTGTCTAGGCAGCCTCAGTGAGGGGAAGAACCCCTAATTGACTTCTCAAATACTCATGAGCTTCTCTGGGTAAAGCTTTAGTGAATATGTCTACTAGTTGTTCTTTTGTATTCACATATTCCATTTAGATTTCTTTGTCTTGTACTAATTCTCTCAAGTAGTGATACTTGATTGCAATGTGCTTGGTCTTAGTGTGCATCACTAGATTCCTAGAAATATTGATAGCACTTGTGTTGTCACAGAAAATAACAACAACTTTAGTGATTTCTTCTTTCATGCCTATCAACAATTGTTTTATCCATACCAAGTTTGAATAGTTCATTGCAACAGCAACATACTCAGCCTCGGTAGTAGATTGAGAAATGCAATTTTGTTTCTTGCTTTTCTAGGAGACTAATCTTTATCCAAGAAAGAAAGCTCTATCACTTGTACTTTTTCTATCATCTACATTTCCTACCCAATCAGCATCTATATAAACTCGAATTTCAAATTTGTCATCCTTCTTATAATATAGACCATAGTCTGCAATTCCTTTCAAGTATCTCATAATTCTTTTCACAGCCATCATATGTGTTTCCTTAGGATTGGCAGAGAATTTTGCCACAATCCCAACAACTAATGCAATATTTGGTCTGCTGTGTACAACATACTGCAATTTTCCAATCATAGATCTGTATAGAGTTTGATTCACTTCTGCAACATCATCATTCTTAGATAACTTTTGTCTAGTAACCATAGGAGTTCCCACTGGTTTAGCATCTTCCGTCCCAAAAGTTTTTAGTATTTCATTAACATACTTAGACTGTGTAATGAAAATTACATTCTTCCTCTGATATACTTGTAAACCAACAAAGAATTTGATCTCACCAAACATACTCATTTCAAATTTAGTTTGCATTTTATTTGGGAAACTTTTACATAATGCATCTTGTCCACCAAAAATAATGTCATCAACAAATTTTTTTGCCAATAGGATACCTTTACCTTCTTCATCCTTCATGTACAGATTGCTTGTGTCATTTGTTCTTGAAAATCCAATCTGTATCTTGTACAGCCTCTCATACCATGCTCTAGGTGCTTGCTTCAATCCATACAATGTTTTGTTCAGTTTGCACACCATATGTCTTCTGTTTGGATCAATAAAACCTTATGGTTGTTCTATGTAAACTTCTTCTTCTAGTATACCATTCAAAAATGTAGACTTGACATCCATTTGATATACCTTGAAATTTTTATAAGTAGCATATGCAAGCAGAGTTCTTACTCCTTCCAATCTAGCTATAGGGGAAAATGTCTCCCCATAATCTATTCCTTCTTCTTGTGCGTAGCCTTTGCATACTAGTCTAGCTTTGTTCCTAGTGATTTCACCATTTTCATTCATCTTATTTTGAAATACCCACTTTGTTCCTAGTGATTTCACCATTTTCATTCATCTTATTTCAAAATGCCCACTTTGTTCCTATAACATTCTTGTTTTCAGGTCTCGGCACCAGAGTCCAAGTATCATTCTTCTCAATCTGGTCAATTTCTTCATTCATTACTTGTATCCAATCTTCATTCTCCAATGCTTCTCTAGTTGTCTCCAGTTCAAATTCACATAATAGACATGTTGGATCCTTAGTCTTACTTTTGGTCTGGATTCCAATATCTTTGTCTCCAATTATCTATTCAGGCTTATGATTTCTTCTCACATATTTTTCCAAAACAAGTTCAGCTGTTCTCTCCTCTATTTCATCATGTTCCTCAACAAGATTGTCAGATTCAACTTTAGAATGCTCGGTAACCTCTTCCTGATACTCAACAACATTTTCTTGTATCTCAGCATGTTCTTGTTCTCTCTCAGCACTATTTTCCTGATGCTTGGCAACTTCTGTCTGTCACTCAGCATTGCTTACCCGAGACTCGACATCAGGTGCAAGTCTGTTACTTGACTCTTCTTCTTCTTCAATGTACACAAAAGATCTATAATCTTCTAGTTCTCTTTTACTGTCAGCTTCATTTCTTTCTGCATACTCTTCAATTTTAACATTCACACTTTCCACAATTTTGTTAGTGTTAGAGTTCAAACACTTATAAGCTTTACTTTTTGTGGAGTACCCTAGGAATATGTCTTCATCACTCTTAGCATCAAACTTTTCATTCCTAGTGTCTTTTAAAATATAGCACTTACTTCCAAAGATTCTAAAGTATTTAACACTCGGTGCATGTCCATGCCATAATTCATAAGGTGTCAGATTTGTACCTTTCTTGATCTGTACCCAGTTAAGAGTGTAGACAATAGTGCTTATAACTTCTTTCCAATATTTTTGTGCCACATTTTTTTCAATCATCAATGTCCTTGCACAATCTAAGATAGATCTATTTCTCCTTTCTGCTATACCATTCTATGGAGGTGTTCTAGGTCCAAACATCTGTCTTTTAACTCCTCTATCATTACAAAATAGATTAAATTCATTTGATGTAATTCTCCACCTCGGTCAGATCTAAGACATTTCAGGTTCCTACCTATCTCCTTTTCAACCTTAGCCAAATACCACTTAAAATATTGGAAAGCTTCATATTTTTCTTTTAGAAACATCACATGCATCATCCTAGTATGATCATCAACAAATAAGATAAAGTATTTAGCACCACAGTAACTTTGTACACCCATAGGTCCACAAAGGTCAGTATGAACCAAATCTAAAATGTTTTTAAAAGTAAAGGATTTCCTCTTGAAACTTGACTATGTCATTTTTCCTAACTGGCATTCCTTGCACATCACATTCCCAGGTTTCTTCAATCTAGGTAGACCTCTTACCTTGTTCTTCTTACTTATCTCTACTAGATTGTCAAAGTTAACATGACATAGCCTTTTATGCCATAACCAGATATCATCAAGTTGTGCTATCAAACATTTTTCTTCAAATAGGTCAAGATAGAACAAATTACCTCTGGTTTGATCTCCACTTCCAATCAGTTCTCCAGTAGCATTAAATACTTTAGCTTGCTTGTGATGAAATTCCACTCGATAACCAGTTTTGTTAAGCTGAGCAACACTTAACAAATTGTAATTAAGACCTTCAACCCAATATGCATTTTCACAAGATATCTTATCAGTTAGTTTAATCAAACCTTTTCCTCTAACAGGACATGGTGCATCATTACCAAATTTTACACTTTTACCTCTGTAATGATGTAAGGTCTCAAACTTGTTTTTTTCACCAGTCATGTGATGTGAACAGCCACTGTTAATAATCCATTTATCATTCTTGTTCACATAGGATATCAATGCAGTTTTCTCATCCTCATCGGATTCATCTTTCATTGCCACATAAACTACCTCAATTTTAAAATCATCACTATCAATGTTAGTCTCTTTTTCAGCAATGTAACAAGATTTCTTACCTTTTCTCTTGTAGTCTCTATTCCATCAGTAGCTTCTGTCATCTTTTTTGTCTTTGTGTTTGCTTTTCCTTTCATCATCTTTATCCTTCTTGTCAGGACATCTAGTAGCTATATGACCAACTTTATTACATGCAAAACATATAATAGGGAGTTTACCTTTATACTTTCCTTTTCTCGTTCTCAGTCTTCTAGCCATAAGAGCTTCTAGATCTTCTAGGTCTTCATTAGAAGTGTCACTGTCACTTTCACTATCACTTTCATTTTCACTTTCACTGTTGCATCTTTCTTTTTCTTTCTTTGGCTTGTTCAGAACTAGCTGAGACTTAAAAGCAGATTCAACATTTTCAATGCTTCCAATAGTGAAATTATCATAATTAGAGAGTTCAAAAGCAATCAGCTTACCAACCAAACTTTCCAAAGTAAGCACATTAGTAGAGTTACATCTAGATTCCTGAATAGCTAAGATCTTAATAGCATAAATAGGACGCAGGGTTCTTAATACTTTCCCAATTATAGTTTCATCATCAATAGTCCCATTAGCTCCTCTAATAGCATTCACAACTTCTTTTATTCTACTACAATATTGTGCAATATTTTCACCTTCTTGCATTCTCATTTCATCAAACTTACCTCTAAGACTCTCAGCCTTTGCTTTTAGCACATTCAAGTCACCACCATAGATCCTTGCAAGAGTGTCCCACATATCCTTTGTAGTTGTACAGTCCTTAATGTCCTCAAATACTGGATAGCTTAGGGTAGATGCAATTTCCAACATTGCTTGATTATGTTCTTTCTTAGCTCTCATTTCTTCACTAGTCAAGGGTGCGACAAGTGAGACATAATTGTTTTCAATGTAATATTTTGCAGAGTCACCAATATCGGCCAGATGCAGCTTCATCAAGCTTTGCCATGCAGGGAAATTTTCTTTGTTCAGCTTCGGTACCTCCTTCTTATACATCCTGATCATTTGCTTCAAGCCCCTTTAAACTTGATATTTGTTAACACTAATAATAAGTAACTTAGCTATGATACCAATTGTTAATATGATTTAGAACAATAGAGAGGGGGGTGAATCAATTGTTCTCAAGTCCTGATGTATAAAACAACTCATAAACTTATCCTTAAATCAGATCCAAAACCAAAACAAACTCGGTCATCACTGATTCAATAATAGAAACATCTAATAATGTAGTCCACTATCCAGCTGTAACTTAACTTGTAAAATATAGCAATGTTCAAATATAAACATTCACACAAGTATAAACACCAGGATTTATAGTGGAAACTCAATTTTGGAAAAACCACTTTGTAACATGCTACTATTATTTTCACTCTTCTGAAGTGAGCTTGGTAAAAAACCAACCTTGTCAAAGGTTACAATACACATTGTCAAATGTGACCCGATTAAAGGATTTCAATCACCCTATTAAAAGTGAGCCTAGTCATAAGACTTAGATACACTCCTTTAGAATGCAGCCTTGTTCAAAGGATTTAACATACGACTATTAGGTCAACCTTTGTTAAAATGATTTTGACTGTTACAATGGTTAGAAAGTAGCAGTAGTATTATCTGAAAAATATACAACTCACTTTGCAAATATCAGATCTGATTCCGTACACTAATGCTGGTTTACTGACTTCAAACTTTGTCATTTCCATCTCTGATATGCTTGGAACGTTTCTTCAAGCAATCACCACACTTCTCCTTCAGCCTTTTCTGCTTATTCAGTCAATAAAACTTTCCTCTTCCAGCATTCTCTGTTCACCATGTACATACATATCACAATGTTTAGGTTCCCTTATATTTTTCTCAATTAGGTTAACTCATCTTTTGTTGCTCAATCTCATTCGTAGATCTTAGGGTTAGGTAAGATTCATTGAATCTACCCACTTTATGTTCTCCGGCTCCTTTTTTAGAATCATTTCAAATCTCATAAAGATTTACAATAAAATATTTTATAATGCATTTAATGCTTCCAAACAATCAATAAATAAAGTCAACACATTTTACATAATCCAAGAATTCAACAATGTCTGCTCCAAAATTAAATTCTCTTCAAATATAAAATTGTTGATGCTCGGTCAATACTGTGATTGTTCACTCGGTCCTCATGAAGAACGCTCGGTCAATACTAAAATGATTTCCTCGGCAATTTACTGATGCTCAGTCGACACTATAATTTTGCTCAGCATATACTAACTTGGTCAACACTAACATCACTCGGCTTAAACATGATTGTTTTATTCTTTGCTCAGTTAAGCCTACTAGTATAGTCTTCAGTCTTACTAAGATAAACAATACATTATCTCATCATAGTGCAACATAGTCAAGTACACTTTGTAGTATCAAGATAACTCAACCTTTCCCTAGGTGCTATTATTACCAACCTTGCTTAGCCCCTTAGCGACACTCAGATAGATATAGTACTTTCCTAAGTAACAATAGTCTTACCAATTAAGGTTTGACATCAATGACAATACAACAATTGTTTCAATTCAGTTTTCAACAGGTGGTTAGATTGCGAAGGGGGAGGTTTGAAAAACAAAGGGGGAAAATACAACAAAACACTGAGAGAAGCCAAATGAATGACATGATTAGCATCAAATAGGTGGGTATGTGCAGGATTATAGTATGCCAAAAAGCGGCGATGTGAAAAAGAAGTCTTGATTGATAGACTCTTTGAAAAATAACTATAACTTTCAAACAATATAACATTTTTGAAATCTGAAATATACACTACATTCTATGCCCCACCTAATACATTAATAATAAACAATTTTCTTTCAATTTGATGAAGTTTAGATTAAGTTAAGGTGATTAGACACGAGAGTTTTTATATTCAAGAAAATTTGTAGCATAAAAATCATAATTAATGTTTTGTAACTTGAAAAATAAATACAAAAAATATACATCACATCCGAACACGAGTCTACTACTTTTATCTAGAATCTTATAAAAAATATTATCATTTGATTTTGTTTAATGTGGTCAAACATACACCTACTTGTTATCTTTCTAGTCCTGATTGATAGACTTATTGAAAAATAGATATAACTTTCAAACTGTATAACATTTTTTAAATCCAAAATATGTGTCACATTCTATGATTTTCCTACTACATGAAAAATATAAAAAGTTTAGACTAAGTTAATATGCAGCATTAGATTTCCACAATCCATTAGTAATACATTTATGAATTTCTAGATTCGATTGTGTGCGTATTTTTAGCATCAATGTTTCGGATCACACTCTATGATCCATCATCAGGATAGAGAAAGTGCCAGGAAGAATAGTAAAAATGATGATGGATGGATCACAGAGTGTGATCCGAAACGTTGATGCTAAAAATACGCACACAATCGAATCCAGAAATTCATAAATGTAAGTTAATATGGTTAGACACGAGAGTTTTTGTATTCTGAAAAAGTTGTAGAAGAAGAATCATAATTAATTATTTACTTCGAAATAAATTACAAAAAAATGTGTGTCACATCTGGAGATGAGTCTACTACTTATATCTAGAATCTTGTAAGAAAAATTTATCATTTGATTGTGTTTAAGGTGGTCAGACATACACATGTACTTCTTATTTTTTCGTGAATTTTTCGTACTACTACATTGAACTTTGAAAATTTCAACATATAGAATAATTATTTTTAAAAAAAGGACTAGTATCTTAGAAACTAAATTCAATTTTCTATAGATTCTCTTCTTACATATTTTTGATATAATATTTATAACTTGTTCAATTTTTTATGTCAACTTGCCTAAACCTAATTTTCTAAATTTTCATTGCCACTTAAGGGCCTAGTTTGACATACCATGATCCTACACATACCCAGGTGCTAAGGAGGTAAAGAGGGAAATTCATCTAGAGTACAGAATCTCGAGGCACGATGTTGTTTGGAACATGTATCAGCGATGTGAGTATCAGGATTGAGCGTTGGTTGTTGAGTAAGTCAAGCAATTGAAGTGGCGAGAATATTGGATGGAAAAACTTAGAGGTCGCATGGAGGATCAAAATGATTTTTTTTTATATGTATTGGTAAATTGATTCCAGAAAGGGATTCATTTATTTTTGTTAGTAATAACCTAGTATTCCCTTCTTTCCTTCATTCTCGGGATGTCCTCCTATAACTTTGAATTTGAAGAGTTGTGTACAATGGTTCATTGATGTTTATTGTTTTTCTTCTTTTCATTTAATGTACAAGAATTTGTGTATGGAACCCCAATTGCACTCCTGAGCTTCCTATCATTATCTCTATTTTGTCATTGTGAGTTTGTGAGATTTGTTTGTATGGAACTATCACGAATTGGTCTCAGAGGATTGTCACCAATTTTAATCTATTGAGTTCCTATTGCCTTATCCAGTAGAATTGTGACATTTGTAATTTGGGGTTTTGGAATCTCGTAGCCATCAACTATGCTCATGCAGATTTTGATGAAAGTGAACAAAGTTGTAGTTGAAGAAACACATTTGTAGGTGTTTCTTGATTATTGTGGAAGTATCGTTTGCATAGGTACTTAGGTTCTATCAATAATAACCTCTAGAAATAGTCATTCTTTTCCATATGACAATTGACAAGGACAAAACCATTTTACTCATAATGACCAAGACATTTAGTCGTAACTCCCTTACACTAAGATCCAAGGTCATAGCTATTTGTGAGTAGTCTCAACTTCTACACCCACACTCTTGGTCTGTGCTCTCATTCTACCTCTTCCTAGGATTGTGATAGTTAGTTCATTGGATATCCAAATTCTATGCAGTTTCCTTGATTTACTCTGATCTTTTCACTTTTTCATAACACAAACATAAAAAGAAAATAAAGAAGGGGTTGGTGCTTCTAGGTGGGAGCCTCCCTAAATCACTTGAACCCAATAAAATATAGAAAAACAAAATGATTTTTTGATGATGCTCGCAATGTCTTGTGACTGACTTTACTTTGTTTGTTCCAAACTTAACCTCGTTTCCAAACTCTGACTTTCTTTTGTTTGTTCCAAACTTAACCATGTGAACTCCTAAACATTAATGTCATGCCAATATTTCGTAAACAATAATGTTGTGCCAGTATTTGCTAATTTGTCGTTTACTCTGCTTTTGTCATGCCACGCTACAATCTCCACCATCAAAATCCAAAAGATTTGATATATCAAATAAATCTTTCACATTCCAAAATCAATTTTGAAAGAAAGGGATGGCAAAATTCAATCGATAAAATAGTTAAATTTCGATGTTGAGATTTAATTGTAAGCTATACAAGTACGTTGGCATTCATAGTCTTATAAATAGCTGCTGAATGATTGTCGTCGAAATTATATACCCAAATCTTGACAAATCTTCTTTTAGTTTCCACGCCTGGTATTCACAGCTATCAGGAAAGGGAACAAATCTTCTATTCAAATCGAAAGCGTAGAATTTGGAATCAAAATACAAGAAATGACAGTCAATATTTGAAGGTCTGGAATTCGTATTCCCATTGGATGGGGAGAATGAGTTCCCGTGAAAAGAAATGGATCCCGTCCCCACCTAGATATCCCATTATAATGTTTGATTTTTTTGTTCCATTACAGTGTTTGAGGAGAAGTACTTGAAATGATGAACAAGACAAGAGAGGGAAAAAGAGGATTTATATTGCCCTGTCTAGTATTTGCCTGAATCAGTAATTACCTACCATCGCCATCTATGCTTTTTGGTCGCATTTAACTAGCACACAATTTCGCAGAAATGGAGGCATCACATCTGATCTTCTGCTACCATCATCCGAATTGATTGTTTCATTACATCTAATTATTTGGCCCACACTAACTAAGAGGGAATCTTTCCTTTTCAATTATAAAAGGATTATTTCTAGTCCAAAAATACCAAGTACAATTATAAAGAGGGCACTAAAATATATCAATGAACATGCGAAGTATTTTTTCTGACACCGGGACTTTGAAAGGTATAGGATTGGAACATCCTCCATTCTTTGTTTTTTTTCCAACCGTCGCTGTTGAAGAGGATCCTAAAAAGTTCAAAAATCTCTCTTAAAAATCTACCTGAATCTTTATTTTCCCAATTTTATCAAATGCCCGGTCTCCATCCACTATTAATAATTTAGATATAAGTTGTCAAAATCTTTGTATTCTTCAATGTCGCTCTCAGAGATATTTTTTCAATGATGATATACATTCTGTATAATTATAATACATTCACACGCTACTCTCCCCAAAATGTGCTCTGGCCCCCATCTCTCTCTCTCTGCTGCGATGGAAATTATTAGCAATCCTCTGTTCCTCACCTCAAATCTGCATTGTTCTGCTCTCTGCCTCACTCTCTCTTCAATCTATTCTTTCAATAATCCCCAATGTTTTCTGCCTTTATCTCTCTCTCCTTCTGCCTCTATGTATGCTTTCTACAATCCAAACTATGTTCTGCTTCCCCATCTCTACCGTTCTGTGACTGAATATAACAAGCATGCGCATTCTTCGTTTATTAAAAGATATGATGTATTTCTGAACCATCGTGGGCCAGATGTCAAGGAAACTATAGCGAGCCTCATCTTTCACAATCTTGAGAACAAGGGATTCAAAGTGTTTCTTGACAAGAATTCGATTCAAGGTGGGGAGAGCATACCACAAGCAATAGAAGAGGCGATTCATTCAGCATATGTGCATCTTGTCATTTTTTCTGCTAATTATGCAGAGTCGACTTGGTGTTTGAAAGAGCTGGAGCTGATCCTCAAAACAGGGGCTCCCATTATTCCAGTATTTTTTGGGGTTCAGCCTTCAGAGCTCCGAATGAGAGATGAAGACAGTGTGTATGCTCAAGCCCTCCAAATGCATAAACACACTGGAAATTTTGAGCCCCGCGTTCTTGAGGAATGGAAGAAGGCGCTTCATGAAGTTTCATACATAAAGGGTTATATTTTTAGAGGGTAATTTCCTTTTACTTTTTTAGCGACTGTGTTCTGATATGCAGTAATTTTATTTATTTATATTTATGTTTGGATAAAGCTATTTGTGTATAATTAGTTAATTTTATTATGGTTCGTCATTTTTTAATAATTTATTGATATTTAAATATTTATTCTATTGGTTACAGAGATTAAGATTTATTGATATTTAAATGCTTATTTTATGTGTTACAGAGATCAAGGAGAGCTATTAGAACAGATTGCCATGAATGTAGCAGAACTTATAGATAAAATCAGATTTCGGCCAAAAGAAGCAATTGCCAACTTAAAAGGAAGATTTTGTTCCCATCTATAATTGAAAATAGTTTGTAGCAAGAATTTAAATATTCAACCTCACTGTTATCAACCTTATAGTTTATATATAAAAAGTTACTCTGATTTATATTTTATTATAAAATCTCAAATAACTTAAATTTTATGCAGATGTATTTCAACTTTATAAAGACCCTACCGAGCAAACTTCTTGTGTTGACGTTTATTGAACACAATGCAATTGACATTTGTAGATAGTAATTTCCTTGGAGGACCTTCGTTGTATATTATAATGCAAATGCCTTGGAGAAGCTTGGATGCATATTATTATTAAAATGCAAGTCAACCTGTCACTCATACCAAGAAGCAACTTGTTATTCAACTTGGATGAAAGACTAATTTAAATTAAGTTTGTAATTAAATACAATTAATCTAATCTACTTCTTAGTCAACTTTATTTGGAGGTTTATTATTATTTTTATTGTCCTCCAATAAATGTTTTATATGGGTTGATTTAAAGGCTAGTTGAAATTATATTTGTCATTAAGTACAATTGATTTAAGTGAAAAAAATGAGTTTAAAATTGATAAATTGTGGATTAAATATACATTTTCCATACATTAATCTAACTAACTGATAATGAAATACTGCGTAGAATTGTTGTTAATTTATGATGTCTATTTAGCCTATTATAAACTTTAATGGTTTATTAAATTCTTTTGTTGCAAAAATATTTTTTTTGAGTTTATATATGCATGATTAGTCATATATTTTAATTATGAAATTTGAACGAAGTAATGTGTTTATTTGAATGTTAAATTTTAAAAGGGTCTATTTAGGTTAAATTAATTTAAGTAATTTTTTTAAAGTTGAAATTGAATCAAGTGGAAAAATGGAATAGAATTGATTCTCTGTATTTTGGTTTTATTTATTTAACTAGAGAAATAACATAAGATCGACTTTTTATTTACTATCAAGTATTGGAATGAAAGAAATAGAAAAAGAAAATAGACAAATAGACAAATAGAATATAAGAAAATAGAAAACAATTCTTATTTATTCAAGACTTTGGAAAGAAATTATTTCTTTTTAAAACCCACGGCTTAAGCAAAAATTGTTTTTGGAATTGTGCGTGCATCTTTGGGAGGAATCAAAGATGAGTCAAAAAAATTATGAGTGCAAAATGCGGGTGGAATTTGATTTGTAAATGGAAAATGATTATTGTCAGTTGAAGAGTATTTTTAATTTTTTTTAATGCTAATATTTGAAAAATGCAAATGTTGAAGGCATTTTAATGGTGGATGGATGAATTTGTTGGTTTTAGTGTTGTTGGAAAAGTTGTAAATTTTGGATTTTGAAAGTGGTTTTGAATGTTTGGAATGGGAGAATCGAAGCCTCCTTAATTATTTTCCAATATAGACAATTTAAAATTATGTTAAAATCACACAATATTATGCCATCATTGCACTCGCACCTTGACTAGGTAGGATTCTGTTTGGTTTTAAATTTAATCTTCTTCCAGAATTTGAAAGCTCTGTACATGACTGGTAAACCAATGTGTAATAAGAGTTACGAGCGTAGGGACCATTTAAGCATTCTTCAATTAGTGCCATATATGTATCCACATATTTCAATACTCACATTGTAACATATGCAAATGTTATTATTAAGAAATTAAAATCAGACCTTCTTATCTTCTATTAGAGCCATGTATCTCCTAGATAATCTCATCTTTTGTGTGTAGGAATTAAAGTCCTCCTGTGAGTTTTCCATTCAAAATGCAAATTTCATCTGTTTGGCTGCAACCTTTTTCTCTAGCGCAGTCCTTGTAAATTTTAGATCTGCATGCATATCTACCGAATCATTATCCATGGTATTTGCCAAAGAAATTAATTTTGTTTAATTTTAAGTTACTTTGTACGTGTCTCAACCAGCGCAGTATAGTGCAGCCTTATATTGTGTTTCCTCGATCTGCATAAAGGATTATTTCTACTTTCTTTTTACATATCTATCTGTGTTCCGTTCATTTTAATTGCATTATCTTCTGTCTATTCAGAGTGGATTTTCAAATACAAGTATGATGAAAAACAGGATAGCCTTGTCAGCGAGGATTTCTCAGAGGCTGAAAATGAAGAGGATGTACTAGTGATTGTAGAATCGGAGGATGAAGAGGAAGCTGAGCCAGAGAGGGATGAAGAAGAAGAGGAGGAGGAAGTAGAGAAAGTAGAAGAGGAAGCCGAAGACGATGAAGAGGAAGTTGAGTTAGACAAAGATGAAGAAGTAGATGTTGACAAAGAAGAGGCGGCTGAGGAAGAGGAAGAGCCAGATCAAAAGGACACATGTGGCTCTTCTTCCTCTTCTAACAGGAGTTAACAAATATGCCCTTTACTGGCTTTCTTTTGAGTTTCCTACATTTCATAGTCTCAGCTGAGGCTTTTCTTAGATAGCCTAAAGATAGTCTTAGAGGTATATTTGGGAGCATCTGGCCTCCATTTTGGATGTATTTAGACTTCTTGGTAGATAGTAGTATGTAAAACTTGGACTTTTTCTTTTTTGTATCTTATTGTATTTTACTAATATCAACTATCGGCCTTGGCCCCTTGTTTATAAAAAAAAAAAAAGGTACTTGGTTGACATTAACAATTAAAAATAAGAACAATAAAAATATAACTAAGGGAAAACAAAAATTAAATTATGTGATGGTAAGAGTGTCAAATTACTTCAAGGCACAACCCATTAAGAGTGATCATCATAAAGATCTAAAGTCACCCACCCATCTTGATTAACAATTTGATCCTTCATTACTAAGGAGGCCCAAAGCACTCAAACCAAGTTAAGAGATTCATGTAGTTATTAATAATTGCTGGTTTAACACTAGTGGTGAGTGCATTGTCATGGTACCTATTTAGACCTATAAGCCTTCCACTAAGAGTAAGTTTACCATCTTTTCACTACACATGTGGTTTTCATGAGAGATAACCTTGTTTGTGGGATATTACATTCTTAGAGGTAAATGAATGAGGCGTGATGTGAAAAATTCAATCAAGATATCTACCAAACTTCACAGTGAATGACACATTCCCCCAATGATTGAGTAGATCCTTAAGTGACTAAATTCAAGAAATATTTTCTTACTTGTGCCTAGGTCAAAAAATGAACAAAGAAAATTGATTTGATATTGAAGTCAAAACTAATGTCTTTATTATAAATAGATATTTATTGTTTTCTTTTATATAGATATTTATTAAGTTTAGCTTTTATACCTTTTCTTTTTATGCTTACTTGTTGTTTGTTTTCTTGATGTTGTTGGAGTATTTTAATTTTATCTTTTTTGTTTTTCCTGCTCTCCTCTTCCCTTGTTGACTTTCTTTGACTTCCCTTTACTCCTCACTTTGCATGTCCCTTCCTCCCCCCTCCCCTTTTGATTTCTATTGAGATTGGTTTGGTCTGCATCTTACATTTTTCTTATCCTGCATTGTCTTTCATTCTGATGATGGATCACAGAGTGTGATCCGAAACGTTGATGCTAAAAAAAATACACAATGAAAAACCAAAAATCTATTCATGTAATACTCAAATAGATTGTGGAAATCTGATTAATTTGAAAAATATATTTGTTTTAAAATTTCATATTTAAAAAATAATAGTATATATATTTAAGAAATTATGAATATTAGTAATGTATGCAGATCTTATAAGGTCATATCTTGTCAAATGACACCCTTCCAAGAGATTTTTTTTCTAATGAAAAGTTAGAAAATATAGTTAATCTAGCACCAAGTGTATTGGATGTTAGAACAAGTTTTAAAAGAGAGCTAAACACTCTCAATTATGTCATTTGAAAGGTATTTGGGTTATTTTTTTATCTAGATGAGCCAACTTTTGGTCTAATGCTAATCCATAATAGTTAAAATGCAATAAAATAAAATAATATTAAGTTGAAAATTGACTTTCCAAATGCTTTGAATGTTTTAAAGCCACAAGAAAAGGGAAGAATGAAGACCCAAATTACAAGATTCTCTTAGTAAGCGATGAATGAAAATCATCAATAAATTTGTAGAGTAGCCCATTTAGTATAGTTTCTTAAGGTTGTATCATAAAATTCCATTGCCAATATTTCCACCAAGCATATAGCGACGAAGGTCCCAACTTGTGTAGTATGACATCAAGAATGAGATAAGAAATTCTAACAATAGATATTGAATTTAAATTAGAAAAAATTAAATTTTGTTGGAAGACTAGTTGTGGAGTGCAATAAAAGAGGGAGCAAATGACTTTGTTTGAAATTTGTAGGCTTTTGGTCCCTCATTTTTTAACCAACAACAAGTGGTAGGAATTGACAATGTGAGACATCCAAATACTTTGTCAAACAAAAGAACCCTTCACTTTAATTGGAATTAAAGTGATGAGAAGGGAATGAAAAATACTATATTTCCATCACTTCCTATTATAAGGTTTATTTTCCTCAATACAATGCCCTAACAAAAAATCTCCTCATTTATGCTACTTACACATAATTTCTTGCTTGATTTGTCTCAACTCATATAATATATCAATTCAATTTTTTATATTTAAATCTCTTAAATTATCCATTACTTTTAGTAGTGAAGTATTTAATTTAATTTTTATTTTTATATTAATGTAATGTAAGAAAAGTATTAAAAATTTGTTGGAAGGATACAATACAAAAAATAATGAAAGCATTGAAAATATATCATATAGAAAATGTGAAGGAAATATTTAGAAATGATATTGCAATGATACGGTACATGAAAAAGAAAAGAAGTTTTAGATGAAATATTGAAAAGATATAATACAAAATGATAAATGAGATATTGAAAAGATAAATTATCTTAAAAAAAATAGAAATTTTTTTATTTTTTATTTTTGATAAAAATGGCTTCGCCATTATAATTTATTAATAAAAAATTACTTCGAAAATGCTCTGGAGGGAAAGAAGCAGGAAGAAAACCCCCCATCGTTGCCTAAATAGAATACAAACAATGATGTCCCAAGATAGACAGATTGTAAAGCCACCCTAAGTGGATACCTCTCCCTCACTCAAAAAGATAAATGGCTCTTAATTTTGCCATGAAGGCAATTTCATGTCAAAAAAACCCACCATTTCATGAGAACGGAGAAAAACAAAATGTCCCTATGATACCACTCAACTGACCCATGATCCATAAGCACTCCTCTATTTGCAAGCCAATCAACAAGGCGATTCGCCTCCCTAAAACAATGAGAAATTTTATAATCATCAAAGTTGGACAGTAACTTGTATATTTCGCCAAGAATGTACTTGATCTCCCAATTGCAAGCATTACCTGTGGAAAGAGCTCGAGTGATCAGCTGAGAGTCCCCTTCGATATGGATTTTCTTAATACTAAGACAAATAGACCTCTGAATTCTGAGTAGAAGAGCCCTTACCTCAGCCAGATTATTTGATCTCGATAGCAACCTACTACCTGCCGCTTTTACAATATTTCCATGAAAATCCTTGATGACCCAACCAGCCCCTAAAATTCTCAGATTCCCTTTGGAGGATCCATCAAAGTTTAGCTTGGTGAATTTTGAGTCTGGAGGTTCCCATTTGACGTCCTTTCTAGCATCCTTCTTTGTCCTCTTTCCCACCAGAACTCCCACAAATGGAATACAAATCATAGGCCAGTTATTTAAAATTTTGGAGTCTTGGGCTGAAAAGGTTGAGGAAAGGGATTTGGAGCGACTGACATGAGCA
Source organism: Chamaecyparis obtusa (assembly GCA_027943335.1). NCBI lineage: Eukaryota > Viridiplantae > Streptophyta > Pinopsida > Cupressales > Cupressaceae > Chamaecyparis > Chamaecyparis obtusa. Next base: position 77,711 of record BSBK01014202.1, read on the forward strand.
TTGACCGTCTCTGAAATAGACAATTCTGCAGTCTCAATAACTTGTGAAGTCGAGCTGATCTCCTTCCTAAATATCCTTTTGTTTCTCTCCCACCATATGCACCAAGCAATTGCAGCTAGAATAACTCTCCAAATACAAGAGAGAAAGGATTGCTTGTGGAGCAAAGGCTAATGGAAAATAAACTGGTGGAGTTGATGATGTAAGGGACCTTGCCATCCTAGTTTTTGAATCTAGCCCAGTACCACACCTCTCTAGAGAAGTCACAATTAACTAGCAAGTGATTAGTATCTTCAAGGACTTCTCCACATAGAACACATGAAAATCTATCTGAGATGCCCAACCTCTCTAATCTTGCACTTGAGAGGTTCATGTCATGGAGAGCTAGCCAAAGGAAAGAACACGCCTTGGGGAGAACTGCACTATGCCAACAATAATGAAACAAACTGTTGTTGACCCGGAATCTCTGTATTGGTAAGAGACATATAGCCCTCCTTAACCGAGTATCGTCCACTTGCTACCTTAGTCCAAATCAACAAGTCATCCTCGCCATTATAGATCAAAGGCCTTTGATCAAGAATTTCAGTAAGAGAATCCTTTTTCACCTATGGAAAAGGGAAGTGATTAAAGTTCCTCCATTCCACCCTTACAACCCCTTCAAGCCTATCAATGACCAAATAATTCTTGACAAGAATACCCCAACTTTGTTCCAGAAAATTCCTAGCTTGAATGAGGTTTGGATAAGAAGACAACGGGGGGTCGTCGTTCTAGGAAACATACCAGAATAAAGCCTTGTTACCTAAGTTGATAACCCAAGAGAGGTGAGGTAAAATGATCTACCTACATTTAGTCAAAAAGTTCCACATTATAGAACCCAATGGAGGATTTCTGGTCGTGAAGATTCTGGAGGGATCACTGGTATCAAGATACTTGCACTTCAAAATTCTTGCCCATAAAGCTTGAGGGTTCTCATAATACTTCCAAGGCAATTTAGCTCCCAAACTAATGTTCCTCTCATATAAACTATGAAGACCCACACCCCCATGCTCTTTTGGAGTACAAATAGTGTTCCATGAAATGAGGGGAATCTTGGATTTATCATCAAGGTTTCCTTTCTAGATGAAATATTTAATGCATTTTTTTATCACTTCCATAACACCTTTAGGGGCTAGAAGAATAGACATCACATAATTTGGAATTGAGGAAAGGACTGATTTAGCTAGAAGAATCCTACCTGCCAAAGATAACCATCAAGCCTTCCAAGAAGCAATCCAGTTCCTCATGGTTTGAAGAATATTATCCCAAAAGGCTGCTTTGACCATCCCTTGAAAGAATGGTACTCCCAAGTATTTACAAGGGACTTCATCAATCACAAAGCCAAGTAATCTGTGGATGACTAGTTGGACTTTCACGGGCGTATTAAAGAAGAAAATTTTGGATTTTGAAGCATTGAGTTTCTGCCCAGAAGCACTACAATATTCCTCCAATGTCTCTTTAATGGCCAAAGCCTCTGAAATAACTGCCTTCCCAAATAAGAGGGAATCATCTGCAAACAAGGTGTAAGTGATGGATAATTGAGATCTAATAGAAATACCCATCCAAACTTGTTGAGAATGCTTGAAAGAAATTAGTCTACTAAGACCTTCAGCCATAATGATGAAGAGGAAGGGGGATAGAGAATCTCCTTGTCTAACTCCCCAAGAGGAAGAGGAATATCCACAAGGTGAACCGTTAATGAGAACTGAGAACTTTACCCCTTTGACACATGATAAGATCCATTTAATCCATTTCCTACTGAAACCCATCTTTTCCATAACCTATGATAAAAATGTCTAGTTCACCCTATCATATCCCTTCATCATATCTAGTTTAAGAATCATGGCTTGAACACCTTCTAATTTGATATAATGTAAAACTTCATGAGCAATGAGAGCCCCTTCAACTATATCCTTCCCTGGAACAAAACCCCCTTGCTGTTCTAAGATAATTTTAATATTTAAATTTATATATTATTTTACTTTTCATTATATTTTAAGTTTATTTTAAAATAATGTTTCTAGATCTATAATAATGATAAATGTTATTATTTTTTCAAGGCGAACTTGTTTGCCTATTTTTCTCATCCATTTAATATTGTAATATAAATCTTTATAAATTATTCAATTTTCAAAACACATTATCACATTCGAAACTATATATATACATATATTAAATTAAATTAATTGAGCTAGTTCAGTTTGCAAGGGATGTATGATGGTTGTGTTGGGAGGTCCTTAATCTAGCGACTAACTGAGAAATAATAGATTTTTTTTGTGCTAAACAACCTAATAACTTGTCTTGTGACACAAGTTTTGTGGGGGGTTTCTTGGAGTTGAAGGGTCACCTGGATTTAAGGGTTATCTTGGGGGTCTTCTTCAAGGTTATCAGAAGGTAAAAAAAAATTCTGGCATAGGGTTTGGAGCAACTGATATCGATTTTGGAAAAATAATAATAATAAAATAGTCAAATTTAAATAAAAATAATAAAAATACAGAAAAAAATGAAGACGCGTCTCTTTGATGCCATGATATATCGATTTAATTGAAAACAAGAAGAATATCAAGTTGGCTTTACTTTTTTTTTAATCTTTGGAAGGTTTTTCGTTGGTGTCATGATGGTTGTGGATTAAAATGACCTAGTCAGTCATTATATATATATATATATATATATATATATATATATATATATATATATATATATATATATATATATATATATATATATAATTTGACAAACATGACCAGTATCTATTGATTTTGAAAACCCAATTGCAGTTTTATATAAGTTTAACACAATTGGGGTTTTAATTTTAGAGCCCCGTATGCATGAGGGCTTGTATTTTCCAAGTTGTACATATGCATTTGGGCAATTTAAATTTTCAAATAATATGAATGCATTACCTACACTTTTAGAAATTTATAGGTGATTTTTTATGTTCATCATCTTGGTGCACATATCCTATGTTACACTATTTTATTTCTTTTGGTGCCCCATATAGGTGACAAATCTAGAAGTGTCTTGGTTCATATACTCTTCTTGATATGAATGACTCTATTAGTACTTTTATGCCGAAAAATATTACAAAGCTTGGGAATCCATTACAAAATGACTTATATGGGATGCAATAAATTTCTCAAAGGGATGTCTATTAGCCAACAATCTATTTGGTTGGTAAGTATTGGTTTTTTGTTCTTAAAATTAGATGCTCTCTAACTAAGACACCATGGCTATATGTGTTCAACTTTTTAAAAAGGGAATCAAAACCTTCCAAACCTCTTTTCCAATGTGACCAAGGATTTTATGTCCTAGTTAGAAGTTAAGGCTATATATAGGATAGCTTTAAGCAAGATTTAGAAACTTGCCAAAAGGTGATCCAGCAATATTGGGTTATACTTTTTGGCCAACATTGACATTGAAATCAGTATTTAAATCTTCATTGTCTAACCATTAAATAAATTGTGCATATTTTTACATAACTTTTAATAACTTAATTTTATAGTAATAATTTTTTTTCAAAAGTGAGACTTACTTTGAAAAACATAACATTTTTTTATAGAAAGAATAAAATTATAATTTTAAAATATGGATTTGTCACACTAGTATCTAGGGCATGGATATTTTTTCATAATTGTTTGTTGCATATATATATTTTAGTTAATTTTTTAAAGTCTGAGTGATTTGGATAGAGGTGAATTTTGTCATGCTAACTTTTATTTTATGCATTTGAATTAACTTTTTTTTTGTTGGAATAATGATATTAATACTTAGAGAAAATATTTTTTTTTACAATATTTTTCTTCTATTTTTCAAATTTTCCACGTGTGAAACAAATACCTAAATATTCAATGAAAACCCTACATTCATAAGAAATAAAAAATAAATATGTTAATGAAATTAAATATTTTAAAAGTTAAATACTGTTTGGAGAGCTAACAATAATAACTAAATACTTACAAAGAAAAACTTCTAAATGAATTCATTTGATCCCCCAAAAGATAATATCAAAATGATTTTTGTGCATTTTGAGAGGTGTGAAGGAGGCCCCATTGTAGGTATGATTTAAAAGTAGAGAAATTCTACCCAAGAGAGTTTGATCTAATTATGTTATATTAATTCCTTCAAATGGGGCCTCTCAATGCTTAAAATCACATTATATTTTGTTAAAATGTTTGATCTCAACAAAAATTAGGCTTTGCCAAAAAGTGTAACCCAATATTGTAGGATAGACCCAAATAATTATTCATTTAGTGTTTGAGCCCAATATGTTGAATAATATTGAGATTAAGAGCCTTCAAAACTCAATAGAAAGATTGGAAATGAAATCTTAATATACCATTTTGCTACTATGTGTCCAATAAAGGTTAAGCTTGGTTCTTGTGACTAACTTTATTTTGTTTGTTCCAAACTTGACCTCGTTTAAAAATTCTGACTTTCTTTTATTTGTTCTAAATTTAACCATTTGAGCTTATAAACATTAATGGCATGCCAACATTTCCTAAACAATAATGTCATACTAGCATTTGTTATTTTGTCATTTATTCTACTTTTGTCATGCTACACTACAATATGTATGTTTTAAGGTTACAGAATAAATTGAAAGACAGAACAAAATTCAAAATAACACACATACAATTTAAAACACCAGATTTACAGTGGATCACCAATTTGACTACATCCACTCTCATAGGGGAAATCCTTTTATTATAAACACTAGTTTTTTCATTACATCCTATGTTGAACAACATAGATTAAATAGAAGAAAAAGAAATAAGTCGAATATAACCAACAGGCATGTCCATTGGTCTTCATTATTCCAACAAACTCCCACTTGAAGGACAACGGTGACTTCCCCTATGTATCCCCTATTTTCAAGTTGGAAAAATGTTGAAAGAAGTCCGACAAAATTTGAAATTCTCTCTTGGAACTACCTTAGTCAAGGCATCAACAAGATTCAAAGTAGTGTTAATCTTTTCCACATGTAACTTACCATCTTCAACCACTTGGTGTACATAGTGATGCCGTAAGTCTATATGCTTAGAGCGTCACTGAGAAGTGTGATGTTTAGCCATAAAAATAGCACTATTGATGTCAAAAAAAAGACAAAATTTGATTGCTTTAACCCCAACTCTTTAAACAAGAGTTGTAGCCACACCATCTCTCAAACACCCTCACATAGAGCCATGTATTCAGCCTCAGCAGAAGAAAGTGCAACTGAATGTTGCAATCTAGAACATGGTCAACTAATAGCTGCTCCAGCAAATGTGAAAACATAACCTATAGTAGACCTTTTCTTGTCCAAATCTCCACCTAGATTAGAATATCAAAAACCTTGTAGTTGCATTTCACCTTTTCCAAAGCATAAACAAACATCAGAATTGCCTTTAAGGTATCTCAGAATATATTTGACAGCCTCCCAATGTGGTTTGTTAGGATTTCTCATGAATCATCTTACAAGTCCCACTGCATGAGCAATATCTGGGCAAGTGGAAACCATAGCATAAATAATCCAACCAAGAATCCATAAACTCTTGATCCTCTTTAGTTTTACGACTAATATTAGCAGATAAATGAAAATGAAAAGCCAAAGGGATGCTTACCGACTTAGCATCTAACATCCCAAACCTATCCAAGAGTACTTTTTCAATGTAATGTTTTTGTGATAACCATAGTTTTCTCTTATGCCTATCCCTTTTAATGGTCATACCAAGTATTCTCTTGGTTTCCCCCAAATCCTTCATGGAAAATCTATTGGCTAATTGTGCCTTTAGTTCATGAATAATTCTTATGCTAGTGCTAATTACTAATATATCATCTACACATAAAGAAGTATAACAAACTCACCATTAGGAAACCACTTATAATACACACAAGGATCAGCCTCTGAGCGTATAAACTTATGCTCAATCATGAATTGATCAAATTTGAGATACCATTGACGAGGGGCTTTCTTGAGCCCATACAAGCTTCACTTCAATTGACAACACAAGTGTTCTTGTTCCTTCTTAACAAAACCTTCAGGTTGTTGCATATATAATTCTTCATCAATATCTCCATGGAGAAATGTTGTCTTGATGTCCAATTGTTCAAGTTCAAGATCCCATGCTGCCACTAAACCCAAGACAGCTAGGATTGTGTTCATTTTTACCACCAAAGAGAAAATCTCATCAAAATCGATACCTTGATGTTGTGCATAACATTTGACAACTAGTCTCGCACAAAATTGATGTTTCTTAATGCTTGTTTATTACTGGGGAAGAGGAACCAAATCCCATGTTTGGTTTTTTATTAGAGACTCCATCTCTTCTCTCATTGCAGCCTACCAGTGTTTACAATTTGCATCCTTGATTGCCGCTTTAAAATTTGCTGGTTATAGATGATCAGAGATAAAAATCAGAGGCTCTGCCTCTTCTGCAAATAATAATTCATAATCAGAGAATTTGGAGGAGAGTTTTCTTTGTCTTGTAGACCTTATCAACCTGTGACTATGTCCTGAATCATTGCCTTATTTTGATTTTTGATCAATATTATTGTTGAAACCAATTGTGTTTTTATTTTCAATTGTACCAAACTGTCCATATTTCATCAAGAAATCATTGGTTTGAACTGGAATTTGCTGTGGGATATCCAGGTCATGGGTGGAATGTGCAAGACCGAGTGGATGAACAATGTGTGGATCACTGGCATTCACCCCCAATTTGGCAGTGGTCTCAAACTATGTATTTTACATAATGTTTGGACCGGATTCTCCAAAGCAACTTCAGATTCATGATGATTGCCAAACACAGCCTTGAACGTGTCGTGTAGACTGAATTTACTAGCACCTTGAGCCTGACTATAACTGCTAGTGTGGATATTGTTTTCATTGGCCCTACAGTTTCCAATGTTATCCTATGTGAATTGGCCAAAGGGAGGAGCACGCGATGTTTTGTTTGTTGTGTGCTTGGAAGAATACGGTGTCATACAGTTGCCACTATACCCATCGCTCATGTTGGTGGAGACTTGCGTAGGAGTAAGTGACTAGACCGAATCATTGGGAGAGAGGGGAATCCCCTCTATGGTGTCAGTCCACCTATTTAGTTCATAGCCAAGTTCTTCTCTTGACCACCTATGACTTGTTCAATGACTCATTTTCTCCTCTCTTCTCTACGAATAGTCTACTAGAGGTAAATATGATGATTTGGCTCGCTCATTATCCTCCTCAACTTATGTTTCTCTAGATGATGAGGTGGTGACATAAAATAAAATAGAGGTGGGTGAGTATAGATTCCCTGAGGATATTGACTGCTCAGTTCCATTAAATGATCCATGTGAAATTTTATGTCTGGACACTACTGAGGGCTCTTCTTCTTTGGATTGTTGATTCAAGTTGCAAAGCTAGAAATGTTTTCTTATTGAAAACAATATCCCTATTCCTTATGATCTTCTTTCCCACTGGATCCCAAATTCAAAAACCAAATTGATCTTCTCCATAACCCACAAAAATACCTCTTTGAGATTTAAGATTAAGCTTTGTCCTCTTTTCTTTTGGGACATGAACATATGCTTCGCATCCAAATACTTAGATGTGAGAATAAGAGATTATTTTACCCAACCATTCTTCTTCCAGAATGCCAAAATCCAACTGAGATAAAGGGCTTTGGTTGATCAAGTAGACAATTGTATTGCAGGATTCCACCCAAAATTCTTTTCCCAAACCTGCATTTGAAATCATGCTTCTAGCCTTTTCCAAAATTGTTCTATTCAACCTCTCTGATACTCCATTTTCTTGAGGTGTAAATGGAACAATTTTTATCTGATGAATACCATTATCAACACAAAAGGAATCAATTCTAATGAACATAATTCACCACCATTATCGATTTGTAAACATTTTATTTTATGCCCAATCTAATTTTCAAGGGAGGCTTTGAAAATTTTAAACTTCTTAAATACATCAGACTTCTTATGAATCATAAATATCCATACTTTCCTTGTACAATCATCAAGAAAGGTAATGAAATAATTAGCTCCACCAATAGAGCTTACCTTAGTTGGACCAAAAACATTAGAGTAGACAAGTGCTAATGGTGTATCCTTCTTCTCATGTCCCATTTTTAGAAAACTCACTAGCTTTTTATTGCCATAAAGACAATGGTTGCAGAATGGTAAATTAAGGGATTTGAGACCTGATAGTTATTCTTGCTTGTGCATAATGTCAGGACCCTTCTTGCTCATATGACCGGGCCTTTGATGCCAAAGCTCCAATTTTCTTTCCTTAACTGTCATGGAAGCTCCCACTTCATCAATAGTTTCTACTATGTAGATACTACCAATTTTATCCCCTTTTGCAATAACCATGAAACCTTTGGTGACTTTCCATGTATCCAATAGAGAGGTAAGAAAGCCTTGAGAGTAGATCCGACTCACCAAAATTAAATTTCTTTTCAATTGAGTAACATGAAAATTATCTCTAAGCATCCATTTAACACCTCCTTTTAAATACAACAAAATATCCCCTTTCCCAATAATCTCACAAGCTTTATTATCTCCCAAATATAATTTTTCAAAGTTGCCTTCTTGGTAATTTGAGAAGAAATCTGTGCATGTGAGGCATGAAATGATGCATTGGAATCCAAGACCCATGAAGTTGAAGCAATTTCACTTGTTGATAACATCAAATCACCATCCACACTATCATAAACTATGTTTTCTTCGTTGTCTCGTACTCTCTCTTGAGCCTTTTTGTAATTTCTATAATCTTTCTTTAGATGACCAACTTTACCACAAAACCAACAATCATTACTACACCATCTTGACTTCGATCTTCGTGTAGATTTTGATCTCCTATGGTGATTATTCCTACCCCTATTTTGACTCCTTCCTCTATTATCAATACTTACTACCGTGAAGGCTTCCCTAGATGAAGTTTCATCATTCTTCCTTCTCATGTCTTTGTTCAGAAATGTGGCTGAAACTTCATCAAAAGCCAACTTTTTAGAGCTTCAAGCCATAGTGTTTATGGTTGTGACAACACCATTGCAGCTATTTAGTAGAGAACAAAAAAGTAGGACAAATTTTCTCTCATCATGTTGTGTCATGCCAATCGAATTCACTTGGTTGATTAAGGTGTTGAATTCATTGAGGTGATTCGTCATGGTTGTACCTTCCTTCATTTTGAGCTTGTAAAGTTTTTTCATGATAAAAACTTTGTTTGCAGCTGAAGCCCTGGCATATGTGCTAGCTAATTTATCCCATACTTCCTTCATTGTTATTGAAGTTGTGAGATTAAACATAACATTATCTGATAGAAAAAGGAAGATTGATGCCCTTGCCTTGTTTTCCAAGGTCTCCCAATCTTCATCTTTCTTCGTTTTCCCTTCTAAAGCAAGCACAAGATCTTGCTTAATCAACAATGATTCTATATGTACCTTCGATAGGCTGAAATTTTTGCTTGAAAATTTTTGCACTTTTAATTCCTCCGTGTCTTTGAAAATTTAACCTCAATTTTCAATCAGCTAGACAAACCCGCTCTGATACCAATTGTAAGTTTTAAAGTTACAGAATAAATTGAAAGACAAAACAAAATTCAAAATAACACACATACAATCGAAAACACCAGATTTACAATTGTTCATTAATTTGACTAAATCCACTCTCATAGGGGAAACCTTTTATTATAAACACCAATTTTTTCATTACATCCTAAGCCAAACATCATAGATTAAATAGAAGCAAAAGAAAGAAGCCGAACAACCAACAGGCATGTCCGTTGGTCTTCATTATTCAACACAATCTCCACCATCAAAATCCAAAAGATTTGATATATCAAATAAATCTTTCACATTCCAAAATCAATTTTGAAAGAAGGGGATGACAAAATTCAATCGATCATAACAGTTAAAATTTGATGTTGAGATTTAATTGTTAGCTATACAAGTATGTTGACATTCATACTTTTAATAGCTGATGAATGATATACCCATATCTTGACAAATCTTCTTTTATTCTCCATGCCTGGTATTCACAGCTATCAGGAAAGGGAACAAATCTTCAATTCAAATCGAATGCGTAGAATTTGGATTCAAAATGGAAGAAATGACAATCAATATTTGAAGGTTTGGCATTCGTATTCCCATTAGGTGGGGAGAACGAGTTCATGTAAAAAGAAATGGATGTTGTCCCCACCCAGATATCCCATTATAATGTTTGATTGTTTTTGATCCATTATAGTGTTTGAGGAGAAATACAAGAGAGGAAGGAAGAGGATTTATATTGGCCTGTCTAGTATTTGCCTGAAGCAGTAATTACCTAGCACCATCATATATGCCTTTTGGTCACAGAAATAGAGACATCACATCTGATCTTCTGCTACCATCATCTAAATTGATTGTTTGATTACATCTATTTATTTAGTCCACACTAACTAAGAGGTAATCTTTCATTTTCAATTATAAAGAGGACAAAATGATTGTTTATAGTCCAAAAACACTAAGTACAATTATAAATAAGGCATTAAAATTTATCAATGAACATGCAAAGTATTTTTTTCTGACACCGGGACTTTGAAAGGTATAGGATTGGAACATCCTCCATTCTTCTTCTTTTTTTCCAACCATCGTTGTTGAAGAGGATCCTTGAATCTCAAAAATCTCTCTTACAAATCTACTTGAATCTTTATTTTCCCAATTTTTTCAAATGCCCGGCCTCCATCCACTGAGTGAACCCACAATAGTGGGTTACACTTTTTTTCCTGAATAGGCATTGAACTCTACATTTTGATAAACACTTTCAGATTCAAATGCATATTGCCGTTAAACGATTTGAAATTAGATGATGAAGTAAATTAGAGTCTTTTAGGATTTTGTGTCTAGATTCTAAATATATTTTTTATTTTTATTTTTTAATTGATTTGAATGATTTTTTCTTTCTCCCACAAAAATCGGCATGTTGCAGAAAACATCATTTTCAAAGAGTTGGTTTTCATAGAGCATAACTTTTTTTCTAAAATAGATATCAATGTGCTTCTTTCAAATTTAGTTTTGTAACATCCATATGCAGGGCATGTAATTTTTTTGATGACATTATCACTATTATTGCATATTTTATTAACGTTTGAAGTTGACTAAACCGTAATTTTGACATACCTTGACTACATAGCTTATAACTTGTCGTGTATTTGTCCAATTTCATTTTTAATTTTTTTAATAGAAAGAAAACTTCAATACCTAGGGCATAGATATTTTTTAGAATATTTTTCCTCTCATTTACTATTTTTCCATAAGTGTCAAACATTGAGGTAGACATATGGTGAAATATCTATGTTTAGTAAAACTAAAAATACAAAGTCATAATAAACTTAATATTTATGAAAATTATAACCATTGGAAAGATTTTTCTCAGTAGTACCTTACTAAATAGATAGGTTTCTCAAATGGATTCATTTGATCTACCAAAAGATAAATTCGAAGTGATTTTTTATCAGCATTTTGATAGGTGCGAAAGAGACTCCATTGTAGGTATGAATGAGGAGTATAGATATCATATCAATGTTTTTCTTATCTAAGAGGCTTTAAGCTAACCATTTGTAATTAAATCCTTCAAATGGAACCTCTCAAGGCTTAAATCATCATATTTTATTAAAAATGTGTTATTTCAGCAAAAATCAGCATGTCTTAAAAAGTGTAACCCACTATTGTGGGGTCACCCCACTATTAATAATTTAGATATAAGTTGTCAAAATCTAGGTCTTCTTCAATATCTCTCTCAAAGATATCTTTTCAATGATGATATATGTTCTATACAACTATTAAACATTCCTCTCCCCAAAATGTGCTCTGTGCTCTCTCTCTCTCTCTCTCTCGCTTTGTTGTGATGGAAATTATTAGCAATCCACTATTCCTCACCTCAAATTTGCATTGTTCTGCTCTCTGCCTCACTCTCTCTTCAATCTATTCTTTCAGTAATCCCCAATGTGTATCTCTCTCTCCTTCTGCTTTCTACAATCCAAACTATGTTCTCCTTCCCCATCTGTACCATTCTATGACTGAAAATAACGAGCATGCGCATTCTTCATTGCTTCCAAGATACGATGTATTTATGAACCATCATGGGATAGATGTGAAAGAAACTGTAGCTAGCCTCATCTTTCACAATCTTAACAAAAAGGGTTTCAAAGTGTTTCTTGACAAGAATTCAATTCAAGTTGGGGACAACATACCACAAGCAATACAAGAAGCTATCTATTCATCAAATGTGCATTTTGTCATATTTTTTGCTAATTATGCAGATTCAATCTGGTGCTTGAAAGAGTTGGAGCTGATCCTCAAAACAGGGGCTCCTATAATACCAGTATTTTTGGGGGTTTAGCCTTTAGAGCTTTGAATGAGAGATAGGGACAATTTATATGCTCAAGCCTTTCAAATGCAAAACCACACTGGAAATTTTGAGACCCGTGTTCTTGAGGAATGGAAGAAGGCACTTCATGAAGTTTCATACATTAAGGGTTATATTTTTAGAGGGTAATTTTCATTTTCTTTTTGTCTCTGGATCATCATCTAGTATATGTATACTTAAGTTAATTTTTTGTTTTTTTTGGTCAGTAAAGGTCGAAGCCAGATTTCTATTTTATATATAGTATTTAAACAACATATGAAAGTTTTAAGATCTACAACTATGCAAATGAAATCTTTGAAACTGGTGCATCAACTATAGAGCAACAGAGCTTAGCACCTTTGCAAAACCTATACAAAAACTTGGCAATACCAGTTTAAGCCAGTATTAAAAGCTAAAAAAAACTACCATATATAACTATGATAATGCAAAAAGAAACAGGAACCTGAAAGCACACTAACACCATGGCTAATCTGATGGTGAAGTGGAGTCCTGTTCTGAGCTTTCTGATGCATTTTCCTCCTCTTCCTTAGAAGAGGATGAGTTTTCTTGGTCCATGTTCTCCACTGCATCTTCTTCTTCCTCTTCATTATTGTCTTCATCTTCATTGCCAGCCCCAGCATCCACCTCATCCTTGCTAGCATCGAAATCATCTTCAGTGTTGGCCTCTGAAGCTTCACCAAAATCCTCCTCCTCATCTTCCTCTGTATCTGAGGATTCTGGGCTACCCATAACACCCATCCTCTCCTCGTATCTATATTTGTTGACCCAATCCGCCTCATCATCTAGATCATCGCCATAAGGGGAATCCATCCCTTCTTCGATCCCTAAGAATTTAGAGAGGAACTTCAAGGCTTTTTTCATTCATAACAGTCTCATTTCCTGGTGTTCCCACTCCCAACCCCATAGTATAAAGAATTGTCTTGGTGGGCCTCAATAGAAATTGCGATGAGGGGCATTACTGAATCTAGGGAAGGAGGAACTAGCCATCATGATGATGGGGAGATCCCATGAAAATGAGGTGAATAGATTATCATCTATCCCAACTATGTTGTTATAAAGACCGCCCAGAAAATTGCCATCAAATAGACGGAGACAAATTTCCTCCGCATGGTTCTTATGGGTGCCAGCAACCAGTAAACTAGCCAAAAACTAGAGAAAATATCTAAATTAACTCTATACCTGTGATTTGTAAGCAGAAAATTTGTCCCCAATACCTCCTTCACTGCATGTAACACAACCTTGTGGTGATAAATGTAGACTTCTTTGAGTCTATCATTGTTAATCGGTGAGTCGAAGGCTATTTGATCTATTTTGGTAGTTAGCTTAATGGGAGTATCCATTGTAGAGAGTGTTAAGAGCTTAAGAGAAACAGAGAGAAAATGTCATATAGAAAGCCAACGCCCAAAAGGAAAAAAAGACACGACCAAAAGACTGGCTCCCGGAGATAAAGATGACATTGCTAGGTGTAACTACATGCAGAGTTTACATGTGCAAGCGATCCCAAATCTCTCACTGTACCGCCGCCAATGCAAAAAATGCATTCTCTCTATCCTCTTTGAAAAGACCACTAGGACTCCAGATTGGTGGATAAAAATAGCTAGGAGGGAGATCGTTGTTTTAGAAAGACACTACTGCAAGTGGAAGTTTAGAGGCCTACCCAAAATAGGAATTGTGTGTAGAAAGAGATTTTGGGCTACCGCACACTGAAGTGATTGATGGATCCTGTAACATCCTTCTAGAGGAGCAATCCATTGAAGATTGAAGAGTATGCCACCTCATATCCATTTGAATGCATAGCTTGCACTGACAAGGTCTGCCTAGGAGAATTACTGCATATCAAAAGAGATGTCAATCGAGATGAAGAAATCAAATAGAATGATTTGACCCTGTGCAATTTGAAAAGGCTTGTCCTCGAATCTAGGGATTACTACCCGTTAAGAGACAGGAGACCATTGCAAGGAAAGTTTTGTGATTTGAGTTAAGAGAGGAGAGCACAAGCATCAAATGATATTGATTTAATGTAGGTACCCCCAACTACTAAATTTTCAAGTTCATCTGCTTTTGAATTTCCCTCACAGTAAGTGTGGTTAGCTATTGTAGATTCAAAATTGTTGATTAGGTTCAGAATGATTTCCAAGGAGGCTTGTAGCTTCTAATTGGTGATGGCCCCTGATCTGATTGCGTTTATTACAATAATTGAGTCTCCCTCAATTTCCACGCTGTTCAATCCTAATTCCTTGGCTAGCAATAAACCATGGAGTAAAGCTTTTAGTTCTACCACATTATTAGTGTCTGGTTCCAGAGGAATGGCCAGTCTTGCTAGAGTGCTCCCATCCGAAGAATGAATAATACAACCTACTCCTGATGGCCCAGGATTATCTTTTGAAGCACCATCAAAAATGAGCTTGAACCATCCCAAGGAAGGAGGCTTCCATATGCAAGACATTCTTTGAAAGTGACTAGCTTTACATCCCCTGCCAATGGTGATCGGTGTTTTATGACCATGCCAACTTTTGATCATCTGATCATCCCAACTAGTGTAGAACTTGTGTAAGACTGATTGGGATTGGATTCAAGAATTCATGAGCTCCACCATTGCTACTTTGATTTTGTTTAAAATAGACTCGATTTCCATAGATTTATCTTGGAAGAGCCTCCTATTTCTCTCTTTCCAAATTTCCCAAATTACAATAGAGGGCGAGATGATCCATAGATTCCCACATAAAACTTCTCCATAAAGTGTGGGCCAAGAAAGTAAATGAGATTGGATATTTGGGGAATGGGAAGAGTACCAATTCAATTTTGAGCAAAACCAGTCCCAAAATTTATTAGCAAAGGGGCACGTTAACAATAAATGATTGTGGTCCTCTCCATGATTATGACAAAGGGAGCACCTAGATGGACCCAAGTAACCCATCTATGTAAATCTATTTGTTGTCAAGATCTGACCCTGAGAGGCTGCCCACATGAAGACTCCTGCTTTCTGGAGACAAACCTTATTCCAACATAAATGAGTCTGAATAGTAGTTGATTCCTGAAGGTGGCCTGACATGATTTTATAACCATCCTTTACATTATAGATGCCATTTTTCAATCCATTCCACACTATTTCATCCTGCCCATGTTTCATGAATAATGTTTTTCAAAATCTCCTTTAAAGAGTTAAGTTCTTGAGGGTCTACTCGTAACCCTGAGAAATCCTTCCAAATCCATGAGCCATCTACTGAGGATGATGTAATCCTTGAGGAGTGGACCCCAATTCGAATGGTAAATCTATTTAATTCAATTGAGACCTAGAATTGACTAAATGGCTGGATAGCCGCCCCATGAGTCTTCCCAAAATTTGGCTAAATTTCCTTCTCTAATATTCCAGGAAAGGTTAGAATCCACTATATGCCTTGATTTGGAATAAAATTCCATATTCTAGAGCCTCTAGGAAAATCCTTGATGGGGAATATCTCTGAGAATGATCCATTTCCCAAATATTTGCCCCTAAGAATTTTGACCCACTTGTAATCTTGATTTTTAACCAATTTCCAATAGAGTTTAGCTCCTAGTGCTTGATTCTGCCACAGCTGATTTTTAATCCCTGTGCCCCTGACAGATGTGGGTTTGCATATATTCTCCCAAGAGATAAGTTTGAATTTCTTGCTTTGGTTTGTGCCTTGCCAGAAAAAGTCCCTTAACTTTTTCACAATGTCCATGTAACCACACATAGATAGGGAGATACATGACATAAGATAAATGGGGATTGCAGCCAATGTTACTTTGATCATGACAATTCTGCGTGCCTAGGAGAGCCATTTGGATTTCCAATTAACCATTTTTTGATCCATTCTTTCATTGATGGGCTTCCAAACCTTGTTGTTCTAAGGGATTGATCTATAGGAATCCCCAAATAAGAGCAAGGGACAAAATCCACTTTAAATGGCATAATTGATTCAATTTTTTGTTGTGTTTTCTTCTTGGTATGAAAGAAATAGATGACTGATTTGTCCTTGTTTACTACCTGTCCCGAGGCTTGGGCATAATTTTGTAGAATTGACTGAAATTGAGTAGCTTCTCTAACTAAACTAGATCCAAAAAGAATAGTGTCATCTGCAAACTGTTGGTGAGTAACCGAATTGACTGTGGAAGTGATTTCAATGCCTTTGATGCAGCCCTGAGATTGAAGCTTGATTATACTATGACCCAGAGCTTCTGCCATGATGATGAAGAGAAAGAGGGAGAGGGGGTCTCCTTGTTTGATTCCATTCGAGCCTTCAAAGAAGCCTTGAGGGGTGCCATTTACCAAAATAGAGTATTTTGGAGAAGATATACAATAGAAAATCAAGTTTATCCAAGCTTTAGAGAATCGAAAACATTCAATACATTTGGTTAGAAATCTCCAATTGACTTTATCATATGCTTTTTTAATGTCTAGTTTGATGATCATGCTAGGTTGTTTTTTATGTTGGATGGAATGAATGGCTTCTTGAGCAATAATGATGCCATAAAAAATAGATCTACCTGGCACAAAGCCAGTTTGTTCTTCCCCAATTATTTTGCCTAAGACTAATTTTAGTCTATTTGCTAAAGATTTTGACAAGACCTTATAAATAGTGTTACATAAAGCAATGGGTGTGAATTCATCCATAGCATTTGCATTTTCTTTTTTTGGAATGAGGGCAATGAAAGTATTATTTATTTCAGATAAAAATCTACCTGAGGATCTGGCCGCTTCCAAAGCCGTTGTGAATTATTTCCCAAATAGACTCCAGGAGTGCAAAAAGAAACTTGGAGGAAAGCCATCCGGGCCGTCAGCTATATCCGGAGCCATTTGTGTTAATGTTTGCAAAATTTTCTCTTCAGAGATGGTTTTAACAGCCTTTGGTTATCAGCATCCGAAATAATTGTAGGAATGTTTCTTAATAGATCTTGCTAACTTTTGAGAGAAGAGCTATCTGAGTTATTCAGAAGATTAGAAAAGAAGCTGACTATTTCTTTATGTATTTCTTTTTGTCCAGCCAAGAGAGTTCCCTAAGAATTGACAATTTGGAGTATCCTATTGGTATTTCTTTGATTCTTAGTGCTAGAGTGAAAGAGTCTAGTGTTTTTATCTCCTACTGCTAGCCAAGTTTCCCTTGATTTTTGTTTTCAAAAAATTTCCTCTTTGCTCAATATATGTTCTAGTTCTTTTAAAAGGTCCTTCTCAGCCACAAACAAATCTTGATTCATCCCGATTTGAATGATTGTCTCATTTAAAGCTGAGAGCTTTTGTTCTATATCTTCCTTGGTTGAAAAGATATTCTTAAACTGAGTCCTATTCCAAATGAGAAGGTTTTGCTTGATATATTTTAATTTTGTCACAAAGCAAAAAAGTTTGGATCCCTTTACTTTTACTTCCGACTACCAATTGACTATTAAATCAATGGAGAGAACCTCTTTGAGCCACATGTTTTCAAATTTAAAAGAGCATTTGTGGGGTTTATCTTCTTCCACAATATTCAACTGAATGGGGAAGTGATCTGATCCTGAGGATGGATAAATGGAGGCTTTCAAAGAGTAAGGAAGAGATGTTATGTCTCCCTTGAAAAGGAATCTATCCAATTTTTTAGAGATGTTATTGAAACCTGCTCTGTTGTTTGTCCAAGTGAAGGCTCCATTGTCTGATTCAATCTCCATCAGGTCATCTTTTTGAAGCCAGTCTTTGAAGTCAAGTTGTGATTGAGAAATTCTTAAAGACCCTCCTAGTTTCTCTGAAGTGTGAATGATGGCATTGAAATCCCCTCCCAATATAAAGTTCCCTATTGGCCACTGGAGAAACCATTTGCCGATCTCCTCCCATACTTCCGCTTTTCTTCTATTGGAAATATGACCATAGACATTTATAATATATGAACTCAGGTTTGAGTGAATGCTAGTAATTTTACCTCTCATCCAATTAGAATTTTCCTGAATGCGTGTATAGTGATATGTCTTAGGATTCCAAAAAATTGCCAAACCTCCTAATGATCCCACAACTTCGACCCCTGAAACTTGCCAATCACCAAGAGTCATGGGAAATTTGGCTAGTTGATCCTTATTCATTTTGGTTTCTTGAAGAAAGATAATTTATGCTTTGGATGTCCAAATGTAGCGTTTAACCATCCCCTTCTTATTAGAGACATTAAGACCCCTTACATTCCAAGATAGAATCGTCATTGGAACTTGGGAAGGAACTTCCCCTTCCCTACATTTAAGTATGTTGTAATCTTAGCCTGGTCATTCTCTTCCCCAATTTTCTCTCTCAGAAAAGCTGTCGATTTCCTGCCCCTTCCTTTTTTCTTTACTGAACCACAATCCCGAGTATACCTGTGGTCTATTTTCATCAAAACTAGCGAGAGGTTAGTCTGATCAGATTATTTTTGAGGGGAAGTCTCCAAGGCTTGATTCCCTGCCATAGTCAATGAAGTTTGAATTTCCTCTATATTTTCTTCTGGAGTTTCTATATCCATCATTCTATCTTCCTCTTCTACATAATCATCATCCAGCATTCTTTCAACCAAAGAGGGAGAAAGGGAATTGATCGAAGGATGATCCATAGTTGAGCATCCAAATAGGTCATATACTACTTGAAGTCTTGATGAAATGGGTTCTTCTATACATCTAAAATTATCTTTTTTCTTGTTGTCTGTGCAGGTATCCTAGATTTTTTTTTTTAGAGGTTTGAGTGAGATAAGACCCCCTTTCATTTTACTTCTTTTAGGAATATTCTCTGATTCAGACGAGGAAACTTTCTTTGACTCCCTTTGTTCCTTGATCCTAAGCCTAGAATATTTCCTACATCTCGAATTGGGGCTAGGCTGATGAACCTCAGAAGCTTTAGAGGATTTGGAGCTGGGAGAGGGAGAAGAGGAGATCGAAAGGCTTTTAGACTATGACAAATTTCTTAGGTCACATAACTTGATTTTTAAGATGTCATCGTCTATGAGAAGGGGCTCCTTGTTGAGTATTGAATGTTGACTGTGGTGCTTCGATTCTGATTCCTTCCTGATTGGAGATCCCCCTTTAGTGCTATCCTCCTCCCCATTAAGGCTAGATACATTACCTTCTTGGAGAACTTGATCTACAATTTTAGTTATTTTTAACAATTTGTTCACAATTAGATGCTTATTCTATGTGTTACAGAGATCAAGGAGAGCTATTGGAGTAGATTGTCATGAATGTAGCAGAACTTATTGATAGGGTCAAATTTCAACTAAAAGAGACAACTGCCAACTTAAAAAGAAGATATTGCCCCATCTATAATTGAAGATTTTGTTATCAATTTTATAATTTACATATACAAATTTACTCTAATTCATGTTTTATAAAAAAATCTTAAATAAATAGAATTTTATGTATTTTATGTCGATGTATTTCAACTCCATAAAGACCCTACCAAGAAATTTTTTTGTGTTGACATTTGTTGATAGTAATTTCCTTGGAGGAGCTTGGTTGTATATTATAATGCAATTTGCCTTGCAATTTGCCTTGTAGATGTTTAAGCGTTTCCAATTACGTTTGTAATGAAGTACAATTAATTTAAGTGAGAAAAATGAGTTTGTAATCCTTTCTCTATAGTTAAAAATACAGAAAGATTCAACTTATTCTATCAAATTGATTCAATTTACAATAAACATCTACACATTAACAGATAAGTAAGATACAAAAGATTTGATAAATCTATGGCATTCCAAAATCAATTTGAAAAGATGATAAGTAATTTATTTTTAACTTTTAAACAATAGTTGTTCTAAGAAAATAGGGAAAGATTCTAAATTATCCTTTCTCTGTAGTTAAAAAATTGCATAAGGACACTTAACTATTTAAAATTAAATAGAAATTGATCTTAAGCAGCAGCATGAGGATAGAAGTTAGTTTGGTAGAAATGAATTGAAAGGAATGACATAAAGGATTTTATTGTTGCAGGCAATATTTGAAGCACTGTCATTCGTATTCCCATTGGGTGGGGAGATCTTTTGCCTGTAGTCGTCTCAACTAATATCGCTATTTTTTTCAAATATGGCCAAGAGTGCATTTTGATATCTTCATAGATGACACCACCAAACCAAAGATCATTTATGAATGAGTGAATTGTTCGAAACCTATCTTATATTTGTTTTGTTTTCTTATGTTTGATAGAGAGGTCTACAAATTATTGCTCTTTTGGTTCTATTGTCTACTTTTTTCTGTAAATTTATATATTTAGTTTAATCAATGTGACAATACCAAAGTGTTATTATGATTAGGAAGGGAATGGGGGAATATTTATATTTATGTGTATGTTCTTAATTCTTATGTTGTTCAATTTTAAAAGATTGATTTACTTAAAACTTTTTTGTTATAAAATAATAATTATTAAAATTATTTTTAAATATCACTAATTTTAATTTCTAAATGTATTTAGATAAACGAGAGGAAAACAATACATATTAAATGAGGTAATCTAGAGCGAAATACTTCTAATTATTAATACAAATCTAGATATCAATTATAGAACCACAATATCTTAAAATCTTAACTTGTCTTTTGATATGGCAAAAACTGAAAATAAAATTTCAACTTGTTTATTAATAAAGAGACATCATTTCTTAGATATACATATTCTTGATTCTCATCTCGAAATAATAACATCATTCTTCAAATATCAAACTAAATATATTTTCCATCCTAGTTAATTTCTAAAACATGTTATCCAATTGACTATTTTCAATCCAAACAGATTGTTAATTGTTGTTTGATTGCATCTATTTATTTAGCCTAGACATAAACTAACAAGGAATCTTTACTTTCCTTCTCAAATATAAATAGAACAAAACAATTTTTTTGAAGTCTAAAAATTCTTAAGTACAATTATAAAGAGGACATTAAAATATATGAATAAATATGTAAAGTTGTATGACTTGGAAACTTATAGAATTGGAACATCCTCCCTTCTTTGTATTTTTCTCAACCATTGTTGTTTAAGACGATTCTTCATCTCTCAAAAATATTTCTTGCGAATCTACCCGAATCTTTAGTCTCCCATATTTTCCAAGTAGAGCAATAGCTTCTAATAACTGGCCTCCACTATCAATAATTTTTATTTTAGTTGTCAAAATCTATGCTTTCTTCAATGTCATTCTCAAAGAGATTCTTCAATAATGATAGATGTTCTATATAATTATAATACAGTTACACTTCACCAAATGTGCCCTACCTTTATCACATTCTTTGCTACCATGGAAATAGTAAGGAATCATGTGTGCGTTTCTACATTCATCTGGGCTCCCATAATACCCGTATTCAATAGATTTCAGCCATTAGAGCTTCGAATGAGAGATGTAGATGGTGTGTATGCTCGAGCATTCCAAAGCATAAGCACACTATTTTGAGTCGTGTACCCTTGAAGAATGGTACAGGGCACTATATGAGGTCTAATATATTAAGGGTCATACCTTTCAAGCGTAATTTTTAAGTTTTTTTCTTTTGGAGGAATGTGTTTTGATTATTTTAGATTTGCATTAACTTTATCCTTGGATCATCACCTACTTATTATGTCTTTCAATTTTTGGATTAAAGCTTTTGTATCTTATATTTTAAAAGCTGACTATTGAATTATAAACTATAATAAAAATAAATACAATTTTGAAAATTTAAAAGAATCTAAATGTGTGCTTGTCTATATATGTGTAATTAATTTTACTATTATTGATCATCCTTAATTATTTGTTGATAATTAAAGGTTTATTGTATATATTACAGAGATCAAGGAAAGCTATAAGAACAGATTGTCATGAATGTAGTAGAATTCAAATTTTGACCAAAAGAAGCACCTGCCAACTTGAAAGATAGAATTTATCTCATTTGTAATAGAAGATGCTTTGATACAAAATTTAAATACAAATATTCAATCTAACTTTAATAAATATAATTATCAATCATATAATATTTTCTATAATTTACTTATAAATCTTTACTCTAGTTATGTTTTAATTATGAAATTGGATTAAGGTAATATGTTTGTTTGAATGTTAATTTTTTTTAAAAGGGTGCATCTAGGTTAAATTGATTTAAGTAATTTATATAAAATTGAATTTGAATGATACTAGAAAATGGAAAGGGGTTTATAACACATGTTCTCATCATATTTATATAATTGTAGAAAAAAAGTATGGTTGAATATTTATTTGTTTCCAATTACTGAAATGAAAACAATTAGAAAAAGAAAATATAAAAAAATCCAAATAGAATATAAGGAACTAGAAAGTTGTCCTTATTTATTCAATGCTTTGGAATTTTTTTTTTCCCAAACCCCTCTTATAAGAGAAAAAGAAAGAAAGAAAGAAAGAAAAAGAAAAAAAGAAAAAAGAAGTTTTTGGAATTAGAAGTGCATTTGTGGGAGGAATTGTATGAGATGTGTAAATTGGGAGTGCAAAATGTGGAGAAATACATGGAATTTGATTTTGACAATAGCAAATTATTATTATGCATTTTTTTAATCCAAAGAGTATTTTTCATTTTTTTTAATGATAATATTTGAAAAATGTACATGTTGAACATATTTTATTGACAATTGATTGAATTTGTTGGGTTTTTACTAGAAAAGTTGTAAACTTTTTTATTTTGAAAGTTACTTTGAATGATTCAGAATTGGATAATTGAGGTCTTCTTGAAATTTTTTTATTTTAGGCAATTTAAGATTATGTTGGAATGTTTTATTGAGCCAAAATGTTGCATTATTTTTCATTCTAGATTCAATTTTTTGACAAAGATAAGATATACCTAAGTTAGAGAGAAGTACAAGATTGGCTTTTGTTGTTTGTTGGGACATAAAGGGGCCATGGGGATGTCTCATGTGGAAGTCAAGTAATTCAGTGAGAACTAACAAAAAAAAAGGGAATTAAAATGAAACTAAGATAATGATTCATTAGATATTCATAGGATTGTGATAGTAAGTTCATTAGATATTCAAATTTTGAGAAGCCTCTTGACTTACTATGGTTGCTTCACCTTTTTTCATAATACAAACATCAACATAAAATAAAGATAAAATATAGGAAAAAATGAATTTCCATGACCCACACACTCCTGAATTGGGCCTAGAATTTGACAGTCATCCCTACTCGTCATATAATTTTTTTGATGATGGGTTTGGTCATTTTAAAGTCTTTCATTTTACAATTATATTTTCAAAAAAATATTGATTGTCAAATTTTTAATTTACAAACCATTTAATAAATTAATTTTAAATTTAAATATTTTATCAATATAATTATTAATACATAGTTCAGGGAACAACATTATTGAGTCTCCCAGAATTCATTACCGGCTAGAGTGATGTCATTCGAACAATCTTCTCCCACTATATACCTAAGGAATTATTTAGCTACTCTGTGGCTAAATATAGATACAAAGAATGTAAACTTAGAAAAATAAGTATAAATTAGTAATATTTACAAAAGTCTCAAATTTACTAAATAAGTTTCTATTCATATGTTTTATTTCAAAAAGATTCTAAATTAATAATATTATATAATAAATCAGAAAATTTTATAAATTAGTATATAAAAAATTAAAAAAATTAATAATATAATTTAAAAAATTCAAATTAATTAAGCAAAGTTTCTAACTTCATATGCTTTATTTTAAAAGAATTATAAATTAATATAAATATATAATATATGATATAAAACATGAATTTATTACTTACACAACAACTCTATGTATTTTGAAACAAAATTAATAAATGATACTCTACCCACTCCCATGCATTTCTGAACAGCTCTCCTTGATTACTAAATTTAGTCCCATTCCTTCAGTTTCCAACACAAAAGGTAGGAGTTGACTTTCAATTTTAAATTTATTTATGGTGTTAGTTGGATGCCCTGCATCAAAGTTGTAAGCATGGCATGTTGTGTTTTCCATTGAGTAAATTTGCATTCATATTTTCAATTGCTCATGAATAAATTTTGTTGGAATTGTATACCCATATCTTGACTACATGAAAATGATGAATCTACTTTTTCCATGCCTTTTCCTTATTATTTTCTATGGAAGGTATCCATAGCTATCACAAAAAGAAAAGGCTTGGCCAATTAGTTTGGTACAAATGAATTGAATAAATCTTCAATTCAAAGTAGAACTTAATGATAAGATCAAATTTCAACCAAAAAGAATAACTGCAAACTTAAAAAAAGATTGGCCCCACTTATAATTGAAAATGGATTTGATGCAAGAAATAAAAAAAATCCAATCTCATTGTAATAAATACAATTATAAATCTTATAATTTACTTATGAAAATTCTCTATTTCATAATCTATAATAAAATCCTAAATAACTTAAATTTATGTAATTGTATTTCAACTCTGAAAAGACCTTGCCAAGCAAATTTGAGGTGTTTGACATTTGGCAATAGTAATTTACTTGAGGATCTTTATATATTACCATGCAATTGCCTTGGAAAAGCTTGGACACATATTATTATTAAAATACAAGTCAACTTGCTTTTGTATATTATAATGCAATTGCCTTGCAAAAGCTTGCGTGTATATTATTATTAAAATACAAGTCAACATGCGATTCATACCAAGGAGGGACTTGTTATTCAATTTTTCTTGGATGTTTATTATTTGCTTTTAATTATTGTGTTGAAATGAATTGTTAGAATAACTGAGAGCGGGGTGAATCAATTATCCATAGTCCCAAATACAAAATGTATATCCAAAAACAATTTAAACAAATTTCTGCAGCTCGATAACATAGAATAGTAAATTGTCTGTGCTTTTACCGATTACCAGTTAATAACTTGTAGTAACTACTGATCAAATCTAATATGCAACATGTAAAGTATCATATCCAACAATCATCACAATCAACACATAACACAAGAGATTTAACGTGGAAACCCTGTAAAGGGAAAAACCACCTGGGACCCGGCAACCCAAAAATTGTTCACTCTTCTGAAGTGAGGGTTGGTGAAGACCCAACCGTATTAAAGGTTCCAAAACACACTATAAGGTGTGACCTTGTTAGAGAATTTAACACTAATCGTTATTGTCCAACCAACATTCACTATGGGGTTGACAAGATAACAAATGTACATTCTATGAATGACATTACAAGGCTTTCTAGTCTACGCGGTTAAGAGATTTATCTGATTACAATGGTTAAACTATAACAGTGGGTGATCTAATTATAATACAACTTGATTTGCAGATGTACAGATGTATATTATGCTCATTCAAATCCTCTGATCAATATATCAATTTTGTTCAACAATATTCAGTAACTTACTATCTTTCGGTTATAGCTTTCTGACACTTGGTAATCTTTACAGTTTAGTTCTCCTTAACCAGTTTGATCAGGCATGCATGAAGCTTGTTCACATGATATCTTTGCAGTATTCTTTCCTCTAGCATAAGTTTCATAATGAAACCCTAGTCTCTTAAATAGACAAGTAAAACTATTTTCCTTTCATCCATCAGGTTTTGCCACTTAATCTCCTTCGCTGATTTTGCCACTTAAACCTTCCTCAGCTGATGTGTCAGTAACATGTTTCATTTCTGTCCTTTAGATCTTCCTTGAATTTTTCTAGCTATCGATCTCATAACAAACTTTATCTTTCCACTCCATGATCATACACTTTACAGCTCATCAACTTCTGTCAGCTAAACTAATCATTTAGTTCTTTTGTTCATTCTCGGTTAACAAAGAAATGCGTTGGTGAACACAAGCTCAATTTATACTGTGATTAGTATACACTACACTGCTCGATGTATACTGGAATGCTTCATTAATTGACCACACTTCTTTGTAACAATTTTCTTCCAACTTCATAATAGATTAATGCAACATAATTAAGTCAACAATATGAAGTCATAGACTCATCAATAAGTTACAAAGAGTATTCCTTATCCTCATCTGTCATATCCATCTTCCTCCATGTAGATATCTCGGTTCTTCATCTTTCTCTTCTCTTTTACAGATGTGTTAGATGTTTGCAACTCCATGATAAGTACTGTCAAAACTAGTTGACATCAATGAAAACATAAAAAATTATTCAATTATCTTACATAACAGTTCAATGCTCGGTAATCTCTAATCACTTGAAGTTCTTCAATCAGGTTCTCAATCAGTTGTAGATACATCAATCTCTCCCTTTGGAATTGATGGAAACTCAAGCAATATGAAGTATACCATACACATACCAAACATGTATTCTACAACTGTGTAAACAAATGGTATATCTTGGTAAGGTCTCCCTAGCCTAATATGCTTAATCACTACGTTACATAATAGCATTGCAAATGAAGACTATCTTCTACAATGATCTTTAGCAGCTCTCACATTCCTTATGTTTACCTCTCCTTTTATCTTTTCATATTGTCTCTCCTTAGATAGATGTTACAGTATTCTCCTTGGTTATCATATTGTTTATCTCTCCCTTTGACAACAATGCCAAAGAAAAATATAAACCATACAGCTCTTGTAGTAGCCAATTAACTCACTATTGTCCTGTGCATTTACTGTATCTCAGTATATTGATTATGCCACTGATTTCTCAAATCTTCACAACCTTAGACAAAAATCCAAAGTGTGAAGTATGTCTCATCAACATGAATGATCTTCTGATAAGATTAGGCTGATGCAACCTCTAGATCACATTAGTGATTGGTAGATAGGGGACGGACCCAAAGTCTAGTCCTCAAGTATTCAAATGTATCTTTCGGTAGAGGCTTTGTAAATATGTCAACAAGTTTCTCATTAGATTTAACAAATTCAAGCTTCACTTGCTTCTCCTACACTTTTTGTCTTAAGTAGTGATACTTGATAGATATATGCTTTGTTTTTTGTTGCATCATTGGATTCTTTGAAATGTTTATAGCACTAGTGTTATCACAATATATAATTACCAACTCTGCGATTACCTCATTCATTCCTTCTATCACTTGCTTAATATATGCAATATTTGAACAATTTGTAGTAGCAACAACATACTCTACTTCGACTGTAGATTGGGAAATAAAAGACTGCTTCTTACTTGTCCAGGTAACAAGTCTTTCACCGAAGAAAAATGCTCCTCTGGTTGTGCTTTTTTTGCCATCTGCATTTCCAACCCAATCAGCCATCAATGTAAGCTTTAAGTTCAAACTTGTCATCCTTAGGATACCATAATCCATAATCCTCTATTTTATTCAGGTATCTTAAGATTCTCTTTGTAGCAATCATGTGTGACTCCCTAGGATTTGTATAAAATCTTGCAACAATTCCCACATCATGTGCTATATCTGGTCTACTATGTACTACATACAACAACTTACCAATCATTGATCGGTACAATATCTGGTTCACCTCTGTAGTTTCATCCTCTTTAGTCAATTTTCAGCCTATGACCATTGGTTTTCCAACTAGTTTAACATCTTCCATGCCAAATGTTCTCAGTACTTCTTTTATATACTTAGATTGTGTGATGAATATCCCATCATTCTGTTGAATAACCCGTAGTCTTAGAAAGAACTTAATCTCTCCAAACATAGACATTTCGAACTCTTTTATCATCTCATCAGCAAATGATTTACATATGTGATCTTTTCCTCCAAAGATAATATCATCCACAAATATTTCAACAATTAGAATAGTATCATCAGTATCTCCTTTCATGTATAAATTTTTGTTCTCACTA
>BSBK01014203.1:0-27500 GCA_027943335.1 Chamaecyparis obtusa
CCCCTATATAAGTTATTAGTCCAAGTCTTGCTCTTCGTAGAAATTTGAGGCGAAGAGAACAACTCGCAACAAATCCAAATCTTCCAAAAAATCAAGGGAAAATGGGGAGAATAGCTCACAAATAATTCAAATCTTCAAAAAAATCAAGTGAAACGAGGAGAAATAGCTCACAAAAAAATTCAAATCTTCCAAATATCAAACCCAAAAGCTTCGCACACATTACAAATCAAACAGCTTGTACCGAGCGACCCAAACGCTAGACAAGGGCTCACCCTTAATAAGAGAATCAGTGTTTGACTTGTGGGCCGGGCGAGCCGATCTCATGAAAACTGCCTACATACCCGTGGCTCAGATCAGCGAGCTGACTCGGATCGTCGATCTGAGCTCATTCCATCATGCATTCCCGTGTTCTACTCCATAAAACGACTCACCTCTTTGTATTCACTTGAGAACTGAACATCCTTTAGCTCAGCTTGAATCACAACGCGCACTAGAATCCGTTCCAGCTCGGGTCTCATCTCAAAGATCCTTTCATTCACCAACAACACCTCCCCTATATAAGTTATTAGTCCAAGTCTTGCTCTTCCGTAGAAATTTGAGGCGAAGAGAACAACTCTCAAAAATTCCAATTCTCCAAAAAAATCAAGGGAAACGGGGAGAATAGCTCACAAATAATTCAAATCTTCAAAATATCAAGTGAAACGAGGAGAATAGCTCACAAAAAATTTAAATCTTCAAATATCAACCCAAAAGCTTTGCACACATTACAAATCGAACAGCTTGTACCGAGCGACCCAAACGCTAGACAAGGGCTCACCCTTAATAAGAGAATCGATGTTTGACTTGTGGGCCGGGCGAGCCGATCTCATGAAACTACCTACATACCCATGGCTCGGATCAGCGAGCTGGCTCGGATCGACGAGATAGCTCGGATCGACGATCTGAGATCATTCCATCATGCATTCCCATGTTCTACTCCATAGAATGACTCACCTCTTTGTATTCACTTGAGAACTGAACATCCTTTAGCTCAGCTCGAATCACAACGCGTACTAGAATCCGTTCCAGCTCGGATCTCATCTCAATGATTCTTACATTCACCAACAACACCTCCCCTATATAAGTTATTAGTCCGAGTCTTGCTCCCCCGTAGAAATGCTCGCCAACGCCGAAAGTCACAAAAAATTTAAATCTCATAAATGACTCAGCTCGACGGGCTGGCTCGGATCGTACATACCCGTGGCTCGGATCGACGAGCTAGCTCGGATCGGCGATCTGAGCTCATTCCATCATGCATTCCCATGTTCTACTCCATAGAATGAGTCACCTCTTTGTATTCACTTGAGAACTGAACATCCTTTAGCTCAGCTCGAATCATAACGCGCACTAGAATCCGTTCCAGCTCGGGGTCTCATCTCAGTGATCCTTACATTCACCAACAACACCTCCCCTATATAAGTTATTAGTCCGAGTCTTACTCCCCCGTAGAAATGCTCGCCAACGCCGAAAGGTCACAAAAAATTTAAATCTTGTAAAAGACTCAGCTCGACGGGCTGGCTCGGATCGCCGAGCTGGCTCGGATCGCCGAGCTGGCTCGGATCGCCGAGCTGGCTCGGATCGCCGAGCTGGCTCGGATCGCCGAGCTGGCTCGGATCGCCGAGTTGAGCTCAATCCATCATGCATTCCCGTGTTCTACTCCATGGAATAACTCGCCTATTTGTAATCACTTGAGAATTCAACATCCTTTAGCTCAACTCGAATCACAACGCGCACTAGAATCCGTTCCAGCTCGGGTCTCATCTCAAAGATCCTTCCATCCACCAACACCACCTCCCCTATATAAGTTATTAGTCCAAGTCTTGCTCCCCGTAGAAATGCTCGCCGACACGGATAGGTCACGAAAACTTTAAATCTCGTAAAAGACTCAGCTCGACAAGCTAGCTCGAATCCGTGAGCTGGCTCGATCGACGAGCTGAGCTCAATCCATCATGCATTCCCGTGTTCTACTCCATAGAACAACTCACCTATTTGTATTCACTGAGACTCAACATCCTTTAGCTCAGCTCGAATCACAATGGGCACTAGAATCCATTCCATCTCGAGGTCTCATCTCAAAGATCCTTACATCCACCAACAACACCTCCCCTATATAAGTTATTAGTCCGAGTCTTGCTCCCACGTAGAAATGCTTGCCGACGCCGATAAGTCACAAAAACTTAAAATCTCGTAAAAGGCTCGGATCGCCAAGCGAGCTGGCTCGGATCACCGAGCGAGCTGACTCGAATCGGCGAGCTGGCACGGTTTTGCCGAGCGAGCCGGCTCGGTTTTCCAAGCTGGCTGGCTCGGATCGCCGAGCCGGCTCGGCTCAAATCGGATCGGATCCATCATGCATTCCCGTGTTCTACTCCATAAAACAACTTGCCTATTTGTATTCCTTTGAGAACTCAATATCCTTTAGCTTAGCTCTAATCACAATGCGCACTAGAATTTGTTCCAGCTTGGGTCTCATCTCAAAAATCCTCACATCCACCAACAACACCTCCCCTACGAGGATAAGTTATTAGTCCGAGTCTTTCTCCCCCATACAAAATGCTTGCCGACGTCGATAGGTCGCAAAAAATTTAATCTCGTAAAAGGCTCAACTTGACGAGCTGGCTCGGATCGTCGAGCTGGCTCAGATCGACAAGCTGGATCGGATCAACGAGCTGGCTCGGATCCGCGAGATGAGCTCAATCCATCAAGCATTCCTGAGTTCTACTCCATAGAACAACTCGCCTATTCATATTCACTTGAGAACTCAACATCCTTAAGCTCAGCTCGAATCGTCTATGCACGAACCCATGCATAGCATTCAGGTATCAAATGGCATATCCAAAAATATCCGTAGAGAGCTAGCAAATCAATCATAGGCAGCATTGGCATAGATCGAGGTGAACATCATTTGATGCGATTTGACTAGTTACCATTGGGATGCCTTCGTGGCAATAGGGCCGACTTGAAACAAACCAACACAGCTTGATGTGATAGGGGTCATTTCATAATGACTGTTGGATGACTTTGTGGTGGTATGGCTAACTTACAATGGATGGGTGTAGTGTTGATGTGACAAGATCACCTCATACTAGAAATAGAGCTAACACGTCGACTGACTTGAACTGACATGTAAGGGACTCGATCCGAGGTGTAACAAAGGAGTTGTTTGGTGCACTCAGGAGTAGGGTCATGTCAGGGACTTGATTCGAGAGCATTCATGGGGTTGTGCGACAAGTTGTTAATAGTTTTGGCTGGGTAAGGTTTAGAGTCAAGTCGAGGTGTCATTCGAGCTGCATGAAGTAGCATGGACTGCTTTGTGCAGAGTGGCATTGGATCTTGTTGGGGACTCGATCCGAGGTGAAATCAACTAGGTATTGGAATGGGAAGTTGGGGACTTTTCCATGGGAGACTTGGAACATGTGCGAGATGGTGGCGTAATGAGCTAGTTCAGAACTATGTTGGACTATGAGATGCATTGGTTGCATGTACGTAGGAGGTCTTCATGAATTGGCTCGTGCAAGCCACAAGTCCTAATCTGGATGCAAGTTCACATCTTGAGGACAACTCATTAGTGGAGAAGTTCTCAAACTCAATTCTTGAGAGGTGTCTTGCTAGCTCAAATCGGTGAGTTGGCTCAGATCGGCTAGCTCAATCAGATTGGCGAGCTGGCTCCGATTGACGAGTTGGGCTCATCTCAGAGGTCGTTACATCCGTAAACAATACCTATCCCGTTATGACCCTAGAGATCTGGGTTACTTTGCCGACTCTAGTGATCCGGTGATCCAAGTCAATCCGGCGAATTGAGTCGATCCGGTGACCCGAGTTGTTCTGGTGATCTAAATTACTTATGTGACTGGAGTAATTCAAGTTGGGGGACTTGACAACTTGGCATGCTGAGCCGAATTCATTGATGAGTTGGCATACTCGTCAGCATAGGTATAGGAATGGGAAGTCATGGACTTTTCCATGAGAGACTTGGAATGAGTTAGCCTAGCTCACTTGTGAGTGGGGTCAAAAGTCACATTTGTTGACCTGAGTTGATCTCGCGACCTGAGCTGATTTGGCTGGCGGCCTGAGTTGGTGTGGTGACCCAAGTTGATCTGGCTAGCGACCTGAGTTGATCCAGCGATCCGACTTCATCCGTCGACCTGACCGAGTGGTCAGGTGATCTGGTGACCCGACCTGACCTGGTTGGTGAGTCGAGTTGATGTGGCGACCCGAGTTGATCTGGCTGGCGACCCAAAATGATCCCGTGACCTGACCCGATCTGAAGACCTGACCCGACCAACCCGAGTTGGTCTGGCAATCTGGTGACCCGAGTTGTTCTGGTTGGCGACTCGAGTCGATATGTTGACCCAAGTTGATCCGGTGACCCGACCCAATCCGGAGACCTGACCCGACCAAACTTGACCTAACTTTAGTTAGTCAGGTGATTTGGCGACCCAATATGATCTATATGGATACCTGAGTCGATGTAGGGACCCGAGTAGATTTGGCTGGCGGCCCGAGTCGAGTCTGACAACCCGTCCTAATCTGGAGACCCGAGTCGATCCGACGACTCGAGTTGATTCGGCAACCCGAGTGGATTTGACGACCTGTGTCGATCTGGTGACCCGAGTTGTTCTGGCGATCTGAGTTACTTATGCAACTCGAGTGATCTGAGCTGGTGGACTTGACAGCTTGGCATATTGGATCGAGGTGATCCAAGATTGAATGAGTTAGCACAGATCGAGGTGAACATCATTTGATGTGATTTAACTTGCGATCTGACTGGTTATCATTGGGATGCCTTCGTGGCAATAGGGCCGCCTTGAAATAGAGATCTGAGTCGATCTGACGACTCCAGTGATTCGAGTCGATCTGGCAAGTCTAGCGATCCAAGTTGGCTAGGCAACTTCGTCAATCTAAGTTAGTCAGGTGATCTTGCGACCTGAGTTGATCTGGATGGTGACCCGAGTTGATCCGACTGGCAACCCAAGTTGTTTTGGGGACTCGAGTCGATCCAGAAACCCGAGTTGACTCGGCGATGCGAGTCGATCCAATGATCCGAATTACTTATGCGACTGGAGTAATTCAAGTTGGGGGACTTGACAGCTTGGCATGCTAAGGCGACTTCATTGATGAGTTGGCATACTTGTCAGCATTACTATTGTGCATATTAGATTGAGGTGATCCAAGTTTGAATGAGTTGGCATGGATCGAGGTGGACATCATTTGATGCAGTCTGACTAGTTATTGTTAGACGCAGTGTTGAAATGACCCGGGGTCATTTCATATAACCGCTGGGAGGCTTTCGTGGTAGTAGGGCAAGACCTGCGATGAGAACTTAACAAGGTCGCTGGCGGGGTCGAAACTCGTAGGAAAAAATGGATAAAGGAGGCTCTATACAAGGAAAAGAACAAAATTTTCAAGTTATAAAAACTTAAATCACTAGAGCCATCCATGGAGTCACGCCTAGCTCGTTGGCGACGGGATCCCGGTGAGCTCGCTCACCGAGCAAGATCTCGGACAGGATCCGGTCGAGCTCGTTGGCGATCCTCAGGGCGGGGTCAAAAGTCCTAAAAAAATAGACAAAGGAGGCTTCGTTACAATGAAAAGAATGAAAAAACTAGAGTTGAAAAAGAAAACCACTCGTGCCATTCATGGAGTCACACCCAACTTAGTGACCCAAATTGATCGGGTGACCCGACCTAACCCGAGTTGGTTAGGTGATGTGGTGACCCGAGCTGATCTGGCTGACGACCCGAGTCGATGTGGCGACCTGAGTTGATCTGGTTGGCGACAAGAATTGATCTGGCAACCCGACCCGATCTAGAGAA
The DNA here is from genome assembly GCA_027943335.1 of Chamaecyparis obtusa. Taxonomy (NCBI): domain Eukaryota; kingdom Viridiplantae; phylum Streptophyta; class Pinopsida; order Cupressales; family Cupressaceae; genus Chamaecyparis; species Chamaecyparis obtusa. The sequence continues at coordinate 5,853 of BSBK01014203.1, forward strand.
CTGACCCAACCCGATCTAGAGACCTGACCCAACCCGACCCGACCCAACTTGGCCTGGCAATCTGGTGACCCGAGTTGATCTGGTTGGTGACCCGAGTCAATTTGTTGACCTGAGTTGATCAGGCTGGCATACTTAGTTGACTTCATTGATGAGTTTGCATACTCGTTAGTATTACTATTATGCATATTAGATTGAGGCGATCCAAGTTTGAATGAGTTAGCCTAGCTCGCTTGCGAGTGGGGTCAAAACTCAAATTTGTTAACCCGAGTTGATCTGGCTGGTGACCCGAGTTGATTTGGTGACCCGAGCTGATTTGGCTGGCGACCTAAGTCGATGTGATGATCTGAGTTGATCTGGCTGGCGACCTGAGTTGATCTGGCGATCTGACTTCATCCGTCGACCTGACTCGAGTTGGTCAGGTGATCTAATGACCTGAGCTGATCTGGTTGGCGAGTCGAGTCGAGTCGATGTAGCAACTCGAGTTGATCTGGCTGGCGAGCTGAAATGATCCCGCGACTTGACCAATCTGGAGACCTTACCCGACCTGACCTGAGTTGGTCTGGCGACCCAAGTTGATCTGGTTGGTGACTCGAGTCGATGTGTTGACCCGAGTTGATCTGGCTGGAGACCCATTTTGATCTGGTGACCCGACTCGATCCAGAGACCCGACCTAACCTAAGTTAGTCAGGTGATTTGGTGACCTGATTTGATCTATCTGGATACCCGAATCGATCGATTGAACCGAGTCGATCGGACGAACCCATCCTGATCTGGAGACCTGAGTCGATCCGGTGACCTGCGTCAATACGGTGACCCGAGTCGATTCGAGGACTCGAGTCGATCCGGTGACCCGAGTCGATCTGGCGACCCGAGTCGATCTGATGACTCGAGTTAATTAGGTGACCCAAGTTGTTTTGGCAATACGAGTTACTTATGCGACTCGAGTGATCCGAGCTAGCAAACTAGACAGCTTGGCATATTGGAATGTGTTAACAACATAAGCTGATGTGTTGACCCGAGTTGATCATGTTTGTGACCCGAGTTGATCTAATTAGCGACCTGAGTTGATCCGGTGACCCGACCTGATCAGGAGACCTAACCCAACCTGACCTAAGTTAGTTAGGTGATTTGGTGACCCGAGCTGATCTATCTGGATACTCGAGTTGATGTGGCAACCTAAGTTGATCTGGCTGGTGACCCGAATTAATCTGGTGACCCGACCTGACCTGAGTTGGTTAGGTGATGTGGCAACCTGAGCTGATCTAGGTGATGACCCAAGTCGATGTGGTGACTTGAGTTAATCTAGCTAGCAACCCGAGTTGATCCAGCGACCTATCGCGATCTAGAGACCCGAGTCAAGCCGGCAACCCGAGTCGACCTAACGACCTGAGTGATCTAAGTTTATTATGGTAGTTGGAGTTACTTATGCGACTCGAGCTGATCTAAGTTGGAGGACTTGACAACTTGGCATACTGAGATGACTTCATTGATGAGTTTGCATACTCATCAGCATTACTATTGTGCATATTGGATGTGGTGACCTGAGTTGATCTGGCTAGGACCTGATCTGGCTGGTGACCTAAGTCGATGTGGTGACCTAAGTTGATCTAGCTCAGGACCCGACTTGATCTGGTGACCCGACTTGATCTAGAGACCCCACCTGAGTTGAGTCATCGAGCGATCTAGGGATCCAAGATGATCTAGCTGACTACCTGAGTCGATGTGGTGTCCCGAGTCGATCTGGCAACTCGAGTTGATCTGGCTGGCGACCCAAGTTGGCTAGGTGATGTGGCAACCTGAGTCAATGTGGCGATCAAGGCTGATTTGGTTGGCGACCTAAGTTGGTCAGGTGATCTGGTGACCAGAGCTGATCTAGCGACCCGAGTTGATCTAGTTGGCGACCCATGTGATGACCTAAGTTGATTTGGCTAGCGACACGAGTTTGATCAAGTGACCCGTCCCGATCCAAAGACCTGAGTCGATTCGGCTATGTCAACCCAGCAACCTGAGTTGACTTGATGACCCGAGTCGACCCCGTGACCTGAGTCGACCTAGTGACCCGAGTCACTATGGTGACCTAATTTATTATGGCTATCTGAGTTACTTATGCGACTCGAGTGATCTAAGTTGGGGGACTTGACATACTGAGATGACTTCATTGATGTGTTTGCATACTCATCAACATTACTATTGTGCATATTAGATTTATGCGATCCAAGTTTAAATGAGTTGGCCTAGCTTGATCGTGAGCGAGGTCAAAAGTTGTAAAAAAATAGACAAAGGAGGCTCCCTACGACAAAAAGAATGAAAAAACCAGAGTTAAAAAAAATCACTCAGGCCATACATGGAGTCACGCCCTTCTTATTGTCGAGCTAGAAGCGGAGACTTGACTATGATAATACTTGAAGAGGAGTATGGGTCAATCATTCAAAAAGTGGACAGACTCACTGGAGATCTAAGTAGGTCAGGCTATCTAGTGACCTGACCTAATCTGGCTGGTGACCCGAGTCGATGTGGTGACCTGAGTTGATCTGGCTCGGGACCCGACTTGATCTGGTGACTCGACTCGATCTAGAGACCCCACCCGACCTGAGTTCATCGGGCGATCTGGTGATCTGAGATGATCTAGCTAACTACCTGAGTCGATGTCGTGTCCTGAGTTGATCTGGCGAAACCGAGTTGGCCAGGTGATGTGGTGACCCAAGCTGATCTGGCTGGCGACCCGAGTCGGTTAGGTGATTTGGCGACCAGAGCAGATTTGGCTAGTGACCCAAGCTGATCTGGTGACCTGAGTTGATCTAATTGGTGACTCATGTGGTGACCCGAGTTGATCAAGTGACCTGTCCTGATCTAGAGACCCGAGTCGATCCAATAACCTGAGTTGACCCGGCGACCCGAGTCAACTTGACGACCCGAGTCAACCCAGCGACCTGCGTCGACCTAGTGACCCGCGTCGACCCAGTGACTCGCGTCGACCCAGTGACCCGTGTCGACCCAGTGACCCGTGTCAAACTGGCGACCCATGTCGAACCGGTGACTCGTGTTGACCTGACAACCCGCATCGACCTGGTGACCCAAGTCAACCCAAGTCGACTCGAGGCCCGAGTTGATCTGGCAACCCAAGTCGACCCGAGTCGACCCGATAACCTGAGTCAACCGAGTCACCTGAGTTGATCTGGCTGGTGACCCGAGTTGGCCAAGTAATGTGGCGACCTGAGTCAATGTGGTGACCCAAGCTGATCTGGCGACCACAGCTGATCTGGCTGGTGACCCAAGCTGATCTGGCGATCCGAGTTGATCTAGTTGGGGACCAGTGTGGTGACCTGAGTTGATCTCGCTAGCTACCTAACTTGATCTAGTTGGTGACCCGTGTGGTGACCGAGTCGACCCAGTGACCTGAGTCAATCGGTTGACCAGTGACCTGAGTCAACTGAGTCAACCCGATGACAAGAGTCAATCGAGTCGACATGGTGACCTGAGATGACCGAGTCAGTCAGGTGATTGAGTCGACCCAGTGACCTGAATCGATTGAGTCGACCCGAGTCGACCAGGAGACCTTAGTAGACTAGGTCGACCCGTGTCAACCCAAGTCAACTTGAGGCCTGAGTCGATCCAGCAACCCAAGTCGACTCGGTGACCCGAGTCGACCCAGTGACCCAAGTCGACCTGATGACCTGAGTCAACCGAGTCGACCCGGTGACCCGAGTTGACCGAGTCGACCCAATGACCCGAGTCAATCGAGTCGACCCGAGTCGACCCAGCGACTGGGGTTTCTGTGGTGACCTAATTTATTATGGCAGTTGGAGTTACTCATTGGCGACCAGAGCTGATCTAGCAACCCGAGTTGATCTAGTTGGCGACCTAACCTGATCTAGCTGGCGAACTAATTTGTCAGGTGATTTGGCGACAAGAGTTGATTTGGCTGGTGACCCAAGCTGATATGGTGACCTGAGTAAATCTAGTTGGGGACCCGTGTGGTGACTTGAGTTGATCTCGCTAGAAACTTGAGTTGGATCCAATGACCCCTCCTGATCTAGAGGCCCGAGTCAACCCGAGTTGACCCGGTGACCCGAGTCACTCGAGTCGACCCGAGTCAATCGAGTCGACCCAGTGACTTGAGTCAACCGAGTCGACCCAGTGACCCGAATCAACCGAGTCGGTCAAGTGACTGAGTCGACCCGGTGACCTGAGTCGACTGAGTTGACCCAGTCGACCTGGTGACCTGAGTCGACAGAGTTGACCCAGTGACCTGAGTCAACTGAGTCGACCTGGTGACCCGAGTCAACTAAGTCGACCTAAGTCAGTCAGGTGATTAAGTCGACCCGAGTTGACCAAGTGACCCGAGTCAACCGAATCGACCGAGTGACCTGAGTCAACTGAGTCGACCCGATGACCCGAGTCAACTGAGTCGACCTGAGTCAACCGAGTCGACCGAGTCAACGTGGTGACCCGAGTCAACTGAGTCGGTCAGGTGACTAAGTCGACCCGAGTCAACAGAGTCGACTGAGTCAACCTAGTGACCTGAATCAATTGAGTCGACCCGGTGACCTGAGTTGACTAGGTCGACCCGTGTCAACCCAAGTCGACTCGAGGCTTGAGTCAATCCAGCAACCCAAGTCGACTCGGTGACCCGAGTCGACCCAGTGACCCGATGACCCGAGTCGACCCGGTGACCCGAGTTGACCGAGTCGACCCAATGACCCGAGTCAACTGAGTCGACCCGGTGACCTGAGTCAACCAAGTCGACCCAGCGACCGGGGTTTTATGGTGGCCTAATTTATTATGGTAGTCAGAGTTACTCACTGGCGACTAGAGCTGATCTAGCACCCCGAGTTGATCTAGTTAGCGACCTAACCTGATCTGGCTGGTGAACTAATTTTGTCAGGTGATCTGGCGATAAGAGCTGATCTGGTTGGTGACCCAAGCTGATATGGTGACTCGAGTAAATCTAGTTGCCGACCCATGTGGTGACCTGAGTTGATCTCGCTAGCGACTTGAGTTGATCCAATGACCCGTCTCGATCTAGAGGCTCGAGTCGAGCCAGCAACCCAAGTCGAGCTAGCAACCCGAGTCAACCGAGTCGACCTGATGGACCTGAGCCAACCGAGTCGACTCGGTGACCCGGTGACCTGAATCAACCGAGTCGACCCGGTGACCAGAGTCGACTAAGTCGACCCAGTCGACCTGAGTCAACCGAGTCGACCCAGTGACCTGAGTCGACCCGATGACCCGAGCCAACCGAGTCGACCTAGTGACCCGGTGACCCGAATCAACCGAGTCGACCCGGTGACTAGAGTTGACTAAGTCGACCCAGTCGACCTGAGTCAACCGAGTCGACCCAGTGACCCGAGTCGACCCGATGACCCGAGCCAACCGAGTCGACCAGTGACCCGGTGACCCGAATCAACCAAGTCGACCCGGTGACCAGAGTCGACTGAGTCGACTCGGTGACCCAGAGTCAACCGAGTCGATAGAGTTAACCCAGTGACCCGAGTCAACCGTGTCAACCCAATGACCTGAGTTGACATGGTGACCTGAGTCAACCAAGTTGACCTAAGTCAGTAAGGTGACTGAGTCGACCCGAGTCGACTCGGTGACCTGAGTCAACTGAGTCGACCTGTGACCTAAGTCAACTAAGTCGACCCGGTGACCTGAGTTGACCCAGTGACATGAGTCAACCGAGTCGACCCGATGACTTGAGTCAACCGAGTCGACCCTGTGACCTGAGTCAACCGAGTCGACCCAGCGACCTGAGTCACTGTGGTGACCCAATTTATTATGGCAGTCGAAGTTACTGGCTGGCGACCCGAGTTGATCTAGTTGGTGACATAAGCTGATCTGGCTGGTGACCTAATTTTGTTAGGTGATCTGGTGACCAGAGCTGATCTAGCTGGTGACCCAAGCTGATCTGGCGACCTGAGTTGATCTAGTTGGCGACCCGTGTGGTGACCTGAGTTGATCTAGTTGGCGACCCGTGTGGTGACCTGAGTTGATCTCGCTAGCGACCTTGAGTTGACAAGTGACTCATCCCGATTTAGAGGCCTAAGTCGATCCGGCAACCCAAGTCAACCCGGTGACTTGAGTCTACCGCGTCGACCGAGTCAACCTAGTGACCCGAGTCGATCGAGTCGACTCGATGACCTGAGTCAACTGAGTTGACCCGATGACCTTGAGTCAATTGAGTCGACCTGGTGACCCAAGTCAACCGAGTCGACCTAAGTCGACCCGGTGACTTGAGTCAACCGAGTCAACCCGGTGACCTGAGTCAACTGAGTCGACCGAGTTGACCTAGTGACTAAGTCAACCAAGTCGACCCAGTGACCCGACTCGACCGAGTCGACCCAGCGACCCGAGTCGCTGTGGTGACCCAATTATTATGGCAGTCAAAGTTATTGGCTAGCGACCAGAGTTGATCTAGCGACCTGAATTGATCTAGTTGGCAACCTAAGCTGATCTGGTTGTCGACCTAATTTTGTGAGGTGATCTAGTGACCAGAGCTAATTTGGCTGTCGACCTAATTTTGTGAGGTGATCTAGCAACCAGAGCTGATCTGGCTGGTGACCCAATCTGATCTGGCGACTCGAGTTGATCTAGTTGGCGACCTGTGTGGTGACCTGAGTTGATCTCGCTAGCGACTTGTGTTGATCTAGTGACCCATCCTGATCTAGAGGCTTGAGTTGATCCAACAACCCAAGTCGATCCGAGTCGACCGAGTCGACTCGATCATCCGAGTCAACCGAGTTGACCCGGTGACCGAGTCGACCCGGTGACCTGAGTCAATCGAGTCGACCCGGTGACCTGAGTCAACTGAGTCAACCCAGTGACCTGAGTCAACCGAGTCGACCCGAGTCAACTGAGTTGACGCGGTGACCCGAGTCAACAAGTCGATCGATTCAACCCGGTGATCCGAGTCGACCTGAGGTCGACCGAGTCGGTTAGGTGACTGAGTCGACCCGATGACCTAAGTTGACCGAGTCGACCCAGTGACCTGACTCAATTGAGTCGACCCAGTGACCCGAGTCAACTGAGTCGACCCAATGACTCGAGTCAACCGAGTCGACCTGGTGACCCAAGTCAACTGAGTCGACCGAGTTGACCCGATGACCCGAGTCAACTGAGTCGACCCAGTGACCCAAGTCGCTGTGGTGACCTAATTTATTATGGCAGTTAAAGTTACTAGCTGGCGACCAGAGCTGAGCTGGCAACCTGAATTGATCTAGTGGGTGACCTAAGCTGATCTGGCTAGTGACCTAATTTTGTCAGGTCATCTGGAGACCAGAGCTGATCTGGCTGGTGACCCAAGTTGATCTGGTGACTCAAGTTGATCTAGTTGGCGACCCGTGTGGTGACCTGAGTTGATCTTGCTAGCGATTTGAGTTGATCCAGTGACCCGTCCTGATCCAGAGGCCTGAGTCAATCCGGCAACCCAAGTCGACTCGGTGACCCGAGTCTATCGAGTTGACCGAGTGACCTGAGTCAACCGAGTCGACTCGATGACCCGAGTCAACCGAGTCGACTCGATGACCCGAGTCAACCGAGTCGACTGAGTCGACGTGGTGTCCCGAGTCGGTCAGGTGACCGAGTCGACCCGAGTAAACCAGAGTCGACTGAGTTGACCTAGTGACCTGAATCAATTGAGTCAACCTAGTGACCTGAGTCGACTAGGTCGACCCGTGTCAACCCAAGTCGACTCGAGGCCTAAGTTGATTCGGCAACCCAAGTCGACTCGGTGACCCACGTCGACCGAGTCGACCCAGTGACCCGAGTTGACCCGATGACCCGAGTTGACCCGGTGACCCGAGTTGATCAAGTTGACTGAGTTGACTGAGTCGACCCAGCGACCAGGGTTTTTGTGGTGACCCAATTTATTATGGCAGTCGGAGTTACTCACTGGCGACCAGAGCTAATCTAGCGACCTGAGTTGATCTAATTGGTGACCTAACCTGATCTGGTTGGTGAACTAATTTTGTCAGGTGATCTGGTGACAAGAGCTGATCTGGTTGGTGACCCAAGCTGATATGGCGACCTGAGTAAATCTAGTTGGTGATCCGTGTGGTGACCTGAGTTGATCTCGCTAGCGACTTGAGTTGATCCAGAGACCCATCCGATCCAGAGGCCCGAGTCGAGCCGGCAACCCAACTCGACCTGAGTCAATCGAGTCGACTCGAGTCCACCGAGTCGACCCAGTGACCCGAGTCAACCTGGTCAACTCGATGACCCGAGCCAACCGAGTCGACCCAGTGACCCGGTGACTCGAATCAACTGAGTCGACCCGGTGACCAGAGTTGACTAAGTCGACCCAGCTGACTTGGTGACCTGAGTCGACAGAGTTGACCTAGTGACCTGAGTCAACCGTGTTGACCTGATGACCTAAGTTGACCTGGTGACCCAAGTCAACCAAGTCTACCTAAGTTAGTAAGGTGACTGAGTTGACCCGAGTCGACCTAGTGACCTGAGTCAACCGAGTCGACCTGGTGACTCGAGTCGACCCAGTGACATGAGTCAACTGAGTCGACCCACTGACCTGAGTCAACTGAGTCAACCGAGTCGACCCTATGACCTGAGTCAACCAAGTTGACCTAGCGACCCGAGTCACTATGGTGACCCAATTTATTATGGCAGTCAAAGTTATTGGCTGGCGACCTGAGTTGATCTAGTTGGTGACATAAGCTGATATGGCGACCCAGAGCTGATCTAGCTGGTGACCCAAGCTAATCTGGTGACCCAAGTTGATCTAGTTGGCGACCCATGTGGTGACCTGAGTTGATCTCGCTAGTAACTTGAGTTGACCCGATGATCCATCTTGATCTAGAGGGCCCGAGTCGATCCGGCAACCCAAGTCGACCTGGTGACCTGAGTCAACCGCGTCGACCGACTCGACCCAGTGACCTGAGTCAACTAAGTTGACCTGATGACTTGAGTCACTGAGTTGACCCAATGACCGGAGTCAACTGAGTTGACCCGATGACCTGAGTCAACTGAGTTAACACGATGACTCGAGGCAACCAAGTCGACCCAAGTCGACCGAGTCAGTCAGGTGACTGAGTCGACCTAAGTCGACCTAGTGACCTGAGTCGACCGAGGTCAACCCGGTGACTCGAGTCAACAGAGTCGACCGAGTCGACCCAGTGACCCGTGTCAACCGAGTTGACCTGGTGACCCGAGTCGATCGAGTCGACCAGCGACCTGAGTCACTATGGTGACCTAATTTATTATGGCAGTCAGAGTTACTGGCTGGTGACTAGAGCTGATCTGGTGACCTGAATTGATCTAGTTGGCAACCTAAGCTGATTTGGCTGTCGACCTAATTTTGTGAGGTGATCTGGCGACCAGAGCTGATCTGGCTAGTGACCCAATCTGATTTGGTGACCTGAGTTGATCTAGTTGGTGACCGTGTGGTGACCTGAGTTGATCTCACTAGCGACTTGTGTTGATCTAGTGACCCATCCCAATCTAGAGGCCTGAGTCGATCCGGCAACCCAAGTCGATTCGAGTTGACTCGGTGACCCGAGTCAACCGAGTCGACCCAGTGACCTGAGTCAATTGAGTCAACCCAGTGACCTGAGTCAACCGAGTCGACCCGATGACCCGAGTCAACCGAGTCAACCCGATGACCCGAGTCAACCGAGTCGACGCAGTGACCTGAGTCAACCAAGTCGATGCGGTGACCCAAGTCAACCGAGTCGACCCGGTGGACCTGAGTCAACCGAGTTGACCTGAGTCAACCCGACGACCTGAGTCGACCCGATGACCCGACTCGATCGAGTCGACCTGGTGACCTGACTCGACCGAGTCGACCCAATGACCCGAGTCAACCGAGTCGACCCGGTGACCCGAGGTCAACTGAGTCGACCGAGTTCACCCGGTGACCTGAGTCAATTGAGTCGACCCAGTGACCCAAGTTGCTAGTGACCTAATTTTGTTAGGTGATCTGGAGACCAGAGTTGATCTGGTTGGTGACCCAAGCTAATCTGGCGACCAGAGTTGATCTAGTTGGTGACCCGTGTGGTGACCTAAGTTGATCTTGCTAGCAACTTGAGTTGATCCAGTAACCCATCCTGATCCAGAGGCCTGAGTCGATCTGGTAACCCAAGTCGACCTGAGGTCGACCTGGTGACCCGACTCAACCGAGTCGACCCGATGACCCGAATCAACCAAGTCGACCTGATGACCCGAGTCAACCAAGTCGACCTTGTGACCCGAGTCAACCAAGTCGACCCCGAGTCAGTCAGGTGACTGAGTCAACCCGGTGACCTGAGTCGATTAAGTCAACGGAGTCCACCCAATGACCTGAGTCAACTGAGTCGATCGTGTCAACCCAGTAACCTAAGTCAACCCCGGTGAATCGAGTCAACTGAGTCGATCGAGTCGACCCGGTGACCTGAGTCAACTGAGTCGACCTGAGTCGACTGAGTCAACCCAGTTACCTGAGTCACTGTGGTGACCTAATTTATTATGGTAGTCAGAGTTACTGGCTGGTGACCTAAGCTAATCTGGCTGGTGACTTAAGTTTGTCAGGTGATCTAGCGACCAGAGTTGATCTGGTTGGTGACCCAAGCTGATCTGGCGATGTGAGTTGATCTAGTTGGCGACCCGTGTGGTGACCTGAGTTGATCTCGCTAGCGACTTGAGTTGATCCAGTGACCCGTACTGATCCAGAGGCCCGAGTCGATCTGACAACCCAAGTCGACCCGGTGACCCGAGTCAACTTGGTGACTCGAGTCGATCCGATGACCTGAGTCAACTGAGTCATCCCGAGTCGACCGAGTCAGTCAGGTGACTGAGTCGACCCGGTGACCTGAGTCAACCAAGTCGACCTGGTGACCAAGTCCATCGAGTCGACCGAGTCGACCCAGTGACCTGATTCAACCAAGTCGACCTGGGTGACCCGAGTCAACCGAGTCGACCTGGTGACCCGAGTCGCTGTGGTGACCCAATTTATTATGGCAGTCAAAGTTTTTGGCTGGCAACCAGAGCTGATCTGGCGACCTGAGTTGATCTAGTTAGCGACCTAAGCTGATCTAGTTGGCGACCTAAGATGAAATGGTTGGTGACCCAGGCTGATCTAGTTAGTGACCTGATTTTGTCAGGTGATCTAGCGACTAGAGCTGATCTAGCTGGTGACCCAAGCTGATCTAGTGACCCGAGTTGATCTAGTTGGTTACCTGTGTGGTGACCTGAGCTGATCTCGCTAGCAACTTGAGTGATCTAGTGACCCGTGCAATCTAGAGGCACCGAGTAGATCCGACAACCCAAGTCGACTTGAGTCGACCTGAGTCAACCGAGTCAGCTGAGTCGACCTAAGTCACCCTAGTCGACCCGGTGATCCAAGTCAACTGAGTTGACTCAGTTGACTGCGTCGACCCGAGTCGACCGGGTCGGTCAGGTGACTGACTCGACCTGAGTCGATTTGGCTACCTGAGTCAACTCGGTGACCCGAGTCGATCGAGTCGACCGAGTCGACCAGTCCACCCAGTGACCTGAGTCACCTTAGTCGACCGAGCGACCAGAGTCGTTGTAGTGACCTAATTTATTATGGCAGTATGAGTTACCGACTAGCGAGCAGAGTTGATCTAAGCCACCCGAGATGATCTAGTTTGCGGACCTGAGTTGATCTAGTTGGTGACCCGAGTTGATCTGCCTGTTGACCTAATTTTGTCAAGTGATCTAGCGACCAGAGCTGATCAAGCCGAGCGGAACCGAACCGGTCGAGCTCTCCGGGGAGCGGCGGGGCGGGATCGGCGCCGAGCTCGCTCCCGGGCGGGGGTCGAAACTCGCGGAAAAAATATGAACAAAGGAGGCCCCGTACGAGGATAAGAACGAAAAAACCAGAGTTAAATTAAAAAAAAAAAAAAAAAAAAAAAAAAAAATTACTTTCGGGTCATACGTGTAGCCACGCCCAGCTCGCCCGCGGACGGGATCCCCATCGAGCTCGTCGAGCCGAGCGGCGCTCGCGGGCGGGGTCCGATCCGAGCGGAACCGAACCGGTCGAGCTCTCCGGGGAGCGGCGGGGCGGGATCGGCGCCGAGCTCGCTCCGGGGCGGGGTCGAAACTCGCGGAAAAAAAATGAACAAAGGAGGCTCCGTACGAGGATAAGAACGAAAAAACCAGAGTTAAAAAAAAAAAAAAAAAAAAAAAAATACATTCGCGTCATACGTGTAGCCACGCCCAGCTCGCCCGCGGACGGGATCCCCATCGAGCTCGTCGAGCCGAGCGGCGCTCGCGGGCGGGGTCCGATCCGAGCGGAACCGAACCGGTCGAGCTCTCCGGGGAGCGGCGGGGCGGGATCGGCGCCGAGCTCGCTCCGGGCGGGGTCGAAACTCGCGGAAAAAAAATGAACAAAGGAGGCTCCGTACGAGGATAAGAACGAAAAAACCAGAGTTTAAAAAAAAATTAAAAAAAAAAAATACATTCGGGTCATACGTGTAGCCACGCCCAGCTCGCCCGCGGACGGGATCCCCATCGAGCTCGTAGAGCCGAGCGGCGCTCGCGGGCGGGGTCCGATCCGAGCGGAACCGAACCGGTCGAGCTCTCCGGGGAGCGGCGAGGCGGGATCGGCGCCGAGCTCGCTCCCGGGCGGGGTCGAAACTCGCGGAAAAAAATTGAACAAAGGAGGCTCCGTACGAGGATAAGAACGAAAAAACCAGAGTTAAAAAAAAAAAAAAAAAAAAAAAAAAATTACATTCGGGTCATACGTGTAGCCACGCCAGCTCGCCCGCGGACGGGATCCCATTCGAGCTCGTCGAGCCGAGCGGCGCTCGCGGGCGGGGTCCGATCCGAGCGGAACCGAACGGTCGAGCTCTCCGGGGAGCGGCGGGGCAGGATCGGCGCCGAGCTCGCTCCCGGGCGGGGTCGAAACTCGCGGAAAAAAAATGAACAAAGGAGGCTCCGTACGAGGATAAGAACGAAAAAACCAGAGTTAAAAAAAAAAAAAAAAAAAAAATTACATTCGGGTCATACGTGTAGCCACGCCCAGCTCGCCCGCGGACGGGATCCCCATCGAGCTCGTCGAGCCGAGCGGCGCTCGCGGGCGGGGTCCGATCCGAGCGGAACCGAACCGGTCGAGCTCTCCGGGGAGCGGCGGGGCGGGATCGGCGCCGAGCTCGCTCCCGGGCGGGGGTCGAAACTCGCGGAAAAAAAAATGAACAAAGGAGGCTCCGTACGAGGATAAGAACGAAAAAACCAGAGTTAAAAAAAAAAAAAAAAAAAAAAAAATACATTCGCGTCATACGTGTAGCCACGCCCAGCTCGCCCGCGGACGGGATCCCATCGAGCTCGTCGAGCCGAGCGGCGCTCGCGGGCGGGGTCCGATCCCGAGCGGAACCGAACCGGTCGAGCTCTCCGGGGAGCGGCGGGGCGGGATCGGCGCCGAGCTCGCTCCCGGGCGGGGTCGAAACTCGCGGAAAAAAAATGAACAAAGGAGGCTCCGTACGAGGATAAGAACGAAAAAAACCAGAGTTAAAAAAAAAAAAAAAAAAAAAAAAAATTACATTCGGGTCATACGTGTAGCCACGCCCAGCTCGCCCGCGGACGGGATCCCCATCGAGCTCGTCGAGCCGAGCGGCGCTCGCGGGCGGGGTCCGATCCGAGCGGAACCGAACCGGTCGAGCTCTCCGGGGAGCGGCGGGGCGGGATCGGCGCCGAGCTCGCTCCCGGCGGGGTCGAAACTCGCGGAAAAAAAAATGAACAAAGGAGGCCCCGTACGAGGATAGAACGAAAAAACCAGAGTTAAAAAAAAAAAAAAAAAAAAAAAAATTACTTCGGGTCATACGTGTAGCCACGCCCAGCTCGCCCGCGGACGGGATCCCCATCGAGCTCGTCGAGCCGAGCGGCGCTCGCGGGCGGGGTCCGATCCGAGCGGAACCGAACCGGTCGAGCTCTCCGGGGAGCGGCGGGGCGGGATCGGCGCCGAGCTCGCTCCGGGGCGGGGGTCGAAACTCGCGGAAAAAAAATGAACAAAGGAGGCTCCGTACGAGGATAAGAACGAAAAAACCAGAGTTAAAAAAAAAAAAAAAAAAAAAAAAAATACATTCGCGTCATACGTGTAGCCACGCCAGCTCGCCCGCGGACGGGATCCCCATCGAGCTCGTCGAGCCGAGCGGCGCTCGCGGGCGGGGTCCGATCCGAGCGGAACCGAACCGGTCGAGCTCTCCGGGGAGCGGCGGGGCGGGATCGGCGCCGAGCTCGCTCCCGGGCGGGGTCGAAACTCGCGGAAAAAAAAATGAACAAAGGAGGCTCCGTACGAGGATAAGAACGAAAAAACCAGAGTTAAAAAAAAAATTAAAAAAAAAAATTACATTCGGGTCATACGTGTAGCCACGCCCAGCTCGCCCGCGGACGGGATCCCCATCGAGCTCGTCGAGCCGAGCGGCGCTCGCGGGCGGGGTCCGATCCGAGCGGAACCGAACCGGTCGAGCTCTCCGGGAGCGGCGAGGCGGGATCGGCGCCGAGCTCGCTCCCGGGCGGGGTCGAAACTCGCGGAAAAAAAATGAACAAAGGAGGCTCCGTACGAGGATAAGAACGAAAAAACCAGAGTTAAAAAAAAAAAAAAAAAAAAAAAAAAATTACATTCGGGTCATACGTGTAGCCACGCCCAGCTCGCCCGCGGACGGGATCCCCATCGAGCTCGTCGAGCCGAGCGGCGCTCGCGGGCGGGGTCCGATCCGAGCGGAAACCGAACCGGTCGAGCTCTCCGGGGAGCGGCGGGGCGGGATCGGCGCCGAGCTCGCTCCCGGGCGGGGGGTCGAAACTCGCGGAAAAAAAATGAACAAAGGAGGCTCCGTACGAGGATAAGAACGAAAAAACCAGAGTTTTAAAAAAAAAAAAAAAAAAAATTACATTCGGGTCATACGTGTAGCCACGCCCAGCTCGCCCGCGGACGGGATCCCCATCGAGCTGTCGAGCCGAGCGGCGCTCGCGGGCGGGGTCCGATCCGAGCGGAACCGAACCGGTCGAGCTCTCCGGGGAGCGGCGGGGCGGGATCGGCGCCGAGCTCGCTCCCTGGCGGGGTCGAAACTCGCGGAAAAAAAATGAACAAAGGAGGCTCCGTACGAGGATAAGAACGAAAAAACCAGAGTTTTAAAAAAAAAAAAAAAATTACATTCGGGTCATACGTGTAGCCACGCCCAGCTCGCCCGCGGACGGGATCCCCATCGAGCTCGTCGAGCCGAGCGGCGCTCGCGGGCGGGGTCCGATCCGAGCGGAACCGAACCGGTCGAGCTCTCCGGGGAGCGGCGGGGCGGGATCGGCGCCGAGCTCGCTCCCGGGCGGGGTCGAAACTCGCGGGAAAAAAATGAACAAAGGAGGCTCCGTACGAGGATAAGAACGAAAAAACCAGAGTTAAAAAAAAAAAAAAAAAAAAAAAAAAAAATTACATTCGGGTCATACGTGTAGCCACGCCCAGCTCGCCCGCGGACGGGATCCCCATCGAGCTCGTCGAGCCGAGCGGCGCTCGCGGGCGGGGTCCGATCTGAGCGGAACCGAACCGGTCGAGCTCTCCGGGGAGCGGCGGGGCGGGATCGGCGCCGAGCTCGCTCCCGGGCGGGGGTCGAAACTCGCGGAAAAAAAATGAACAAAGGAGGCCTCCGTACGAGGATAAGAACGAAAAAACCAGAGTTAAAAAAAAAAAAAAAAAAAAATTACATTCGGGTCATACGTGTAGCCACGCCCAGCTCGCCCGCGGACGGGATCCCCATCGAGCTCGTCGAGCCGAGCGGCGCTCGCGGGCGGGGTCCGATCCGAGCGGAACCGAAACCGGTCGAGCTCTCCGGGGGAGCGGCGGGGCGGGAATCGGCGCCGAGCTCGCTCCCGGGCGGGGTCGAAACTCGCGGAAAAAAAATGAACAAAGGAGGCTCCGTACGAGGATAAGAACGAAAAAACCAGAGTTTTAAAAAAAAAAAAAAAAAAAAAATTACATTCGGGTCATACGTGTAGCCACGCCCAGCTCGCCCGCGGACGGGATCCCCATCGAGCTCGTCGAGCCGAGCGGCGCTCGCGGGCGGGGTCCGATCCGAGCGGAACCGAACCGGTCGAGCTCTCCGGGGAGCGGCGGGGCGGGATCGGCGCCGAGCTCGCTCCCGGGCGGGGTCGAAACTCGCGGGAAAAAAATGAACAAAGGAGGCTCCGTACGAGGATAAGAACGAAAAAACCAGAGTTAAAAAAAAAAAAAAAAAAAAAAAAAAAAAATTACATTCGGGTCATACGTGTAGCCACGCCCAGCTCGCCCGCGGACGGGGATCCCCATCGAGCTCGTCGAGCCGAGCGGCGCTCGCGGGCGGGGTCCGATCGGAGCGGAACCGAACCGGTCGAGCTCTCCGGGGAGCGGCGGGGGCGGGATCGGCGCCGAGCTCGCTCCCGGGCGGGGTCGAAACTCGCGGAAAAAAAATGAACAAAGGAGGCTCCGTACGAGGATAAGAACGAAAAAACCAGAGTTAAAAAAAAAAAAAAAAAAAAAAATTACATTCGGGTCATACGTGTAGCCACGCCCAGCTCGCCCGCGGACGGGGATCCCCATCGAGCTCGTCGAGCCGAGCGGCGCTCGCGGGCGGGGTCCGATCCGAGCGGAACCGAACCGGTCGAGCTCTCCGGGAGCGGCGGGCGGGATCGGCGCCGAGCTCGCTCCCGGGCGGGGTCGAAACTCGCGGAAAAAAAATGAACAAAGGAGGCCCCGTACGAGGATAAGAACGAAAAAACCAGAGTTAAAAAAAAAAAAAAAAAAAAAAAAAAAAAAAAAAAAACTTTCGGGTCATAAGTGTAGCCACGCCCAGCTCGCCCGCGGACGGGATCCCCATCGAGCTCGTCGAGCCGAGCGGCGCTCGCGGGCGGGGTCCGATCCGAGCGGAACCGAAACCGGTCGAGCTCTCGGGGAGCGGCGGGGCGGGATCGGCGCCGAGCTCGCTCCGGGGCGGGGTCGAAACTCGCGGAAAAAAAATGAACAAAGGAGGCTCCGTACGAGGATAAGAACGAAAAAACCAGAGTTTTAAAAAAAAAAAAAAAAAAAATTACATTCGGGTCATACGTGTAGCCACGCCCAGCTCGCCCGCGGACGGGATCCCCATCGAGCTCGTCGAGCCGAGCGGCGCTCGCGGGCGGGGTCCGATCCGAGCGGAACCGAACCGGTCGAGCTCTCCGGGGAGCGGCGGGGCGGGATCGGCGCCGAGCTCGCTCCCGGGCGGGGTCGAAACTCGCGGGAAAAAAATGAACAAAGGAGGCTCCGTACGAGGATAAGAACGAAAAAAACCAGAGTTAAAAAAAAAAAAAAAAAAAAAAAAAATTACATTCGGGTCATACGTGTAGCCACGCCCAGCTCGCCCGCGGACGGGATCCCCATCGAGCTCGTCGAGCCGAGCGGCGCTCGCGGGCGGGGTCCGATCCGAGCGGAACGAACCGGTCGAGCTCTCCGGGGAGCGGCGGGGCGGGATCGGCGCCGAGCTCGCTCCCGGGCGGGGTCGAACTCGCGGAAAAAAAAATGAACAAAGGAGGCTCCGTACGAGGATAAGAACGAAAATACCAGAGTTAAAAAAAAAAAAAAAAAAAAAAAAAAAAATTACATTCGGGTCATACGTGTAGCCACGCCCAGCTCGCCCGCGGACGGGATCCCCATCGAGCTCGTCGAGCCGAGCGGCGCTCGCGGGCGGGGTCCGATCCGAGCGGAACCGAACCGGTCGAGCTCTCCGGGGAGCGGCGGGGCGGGATCGGCGCCGAGCTCGCTCCCTGGCGGGGTCGAAACTCGCGGAAAAAAAAATGAACAAAGGAGGCTCCGTACGAGGATAAGAACGAAAAAAACCAGAGTTTTAAAAAAAAAAAAAAAAAAAATATACATTCGGGTCATACGTGTAGCCACGCCCAGCTCGCCCGCGGACGGGATCCCCATCGAGCTCGTCGAGCCGAGCGGCGCTCGCGGGCGGGGTCCGATCCGAGCGGAACCGAACCGGTCGAGCTCTCCGGGGAGCGGCGGGGCGGGATCGTCGCCGAGCTCGCTCCCGGGCGGGGGGTCGAAACTCGCGGGAAAAAAATGAACAAAGGAGGCTCCGACGAGGATAAGAACGAAAAAACCAGAGTTAAAAAAAAAAAAAAAAAAAAAAAAAAAAATTACATTCGGGTCATACGTGTTAGCCACGCCCAGCTCGCCCGCGGACGGATCCCCATCGAGCTCGTCGAGCCGAGCGGCGCTCGCGGGCGGGGTCCGATCTGAGCGGAACCGAACCGGTCGAGCTCTCCGGGGAGCGGCGGGGCGGGATCGGCGCCGAGCTCGCTCCCGGGCGGGGTCGAAACTCGCGGAAAAAAAATGAACAAAGGAGGGCTCCGTACGAGGATAAGACGAAAAAAACCAGAGTTAAAAAAAAAAAAAAAAAAAAAAATTACATTCGGGTCATACGTGTAGCCACGCCCAGCTCGCCCGCGGACGGGATCCCCATCGAGCTCGTCGAGCCGAGCGGCGCTCGCGGGCGGGGTCCGATCCGAGCGGAACCGAACCGGTCGAGCTCTCCGGGGAGCGGCGGGGCGGGATCGGCGCCGAGCTCGCTCCCGGGCGGGGTCGAAACTCGCGGAAAAAAAATGAACAAAGGAGGCCTCCGTACGAGGATAAGAACGAAAAAACCAGAGTTTTAAAAAAAAAAAAAAAAAAAAAATTACATTCGGGGTCATACGTGTAGCCACGCCCAGCTCGCCCGCGGACGGGATCCCCATCGAGCTCGTCGAGCCGAGCGGCGCTCGCGGGCGGGGTCCGATCCGAGCGGAACCGAACCGGTCGAGCCTCTCCGGGGAGCGGCGGGGCGGGATCGGCGCCGAGCTCGCTCCCGGGCGAGGTCGAAACTCGCGGGAAAAAAATGAACAAAGGAGGCTCCGTACGAGGATAAGAACGAAAAAAACCAGAGTTAAAAAAAAAAAAAAAAAAAAAAAAAAAATTACATTCGGGTCATACGTGTAGCCACGCCCAGCTCGCCCGCGGCGGGATCCCCATCGAGCTCGTCGAGCCGAGCGGCGCTCGCGGGCGGGGTCCGATCGGAGCGGAACCGAACCGGTCGAGCTCTCCGGGGAGCGGCGGGGCGGGATCGGCGCCGAGCTCGCTCCCGGGCGGGGTCGAAACTCGCGGAAAAAAAATGAACAAAGGAGGCTCCGTACGAGGATAAGAACGAAAAAACCAGAGTTAAAAAAAAAAAAAAATAAAAAAATTACATTCGGGTCATACGTGTAGCCACGCCCAGCTCGCCCGCGGACGGGATCCCCATCGAGCTCGTCGAGCCGAGCGGCGCTCGCGGGCGGGGTCCGATCCGAGCGGAACCGAACCGGTCGAGCTCTCCGGGGAGCGGCGGGGCGGGATCGCGCCGAGCTCGCCCCGGGCGGGGTCGAAACTCGCGGAAAAAAAATAACAAAGGAGGCCCCGTACGAGGATAAGAACGAAAAAACCAGAGTTAAAAAAAAAAAAAAAAAAAAAAAAAAAAAAAAAAAAAAAAACTTTCGGGTCATAAGTGTAGCCACGCCCAGCTCGCCCGCGGACGGGATCCCCATCGAGCTCGTCGAGCCGAGCGGGCGCTCGCGGGCGGGGTCCGATCCGAGCGGAACCGAACCGGTCGAGCTCTCCGGGAGCGGCGGGGCGACGGCGCCGAGCTCGCTCCGGGGCGGGGTCGAAACTCGCGGAAAAAAAAATGAACAAAGGAGTGCACCGTACGAGGATAAGAACGCAAAAACCAGAGTTTTAAAAAAAAAAAAAAAAAAAAATACATTCGGGTCATACGTGTAGCCACGCCCAGCTCGCCCGCGGACGGGAATCCCCATCGAGCTCGTCGAGCCGAGCGGCGCTCGCGGGCGGGGTCCGTTCCGAGCGGAACCGAACCGGTCGAGCTCTCCGGGGAGCGGCGGGGGCGGGATCGGCGCCGAGCTGCTCCGGGCGGGGTCGAAACTCGCGGAAAAAAAATGAACAAAGGAGGTCCCGTACGAGGATAAGAACGAAAAAACCCAGAGTAAAAAAAAAAAAAAAAAAAAAAATTACATTCGGTCATACGTGTAGCCACGCCCAGCTCGCCCGCGGACGGATCCCCATCGAGCTCGTCGAGCCGAGCGGCGCTCGCGGGCGGGGTCCGATCCGAGCGGAACCGAACCGGTCGAGCTCTCCGGGGGAGCGGCGGGGCGGGATCGGCGCCGAGCTCGCTCCGGGGCGGGGTCGAAACTCGCGGAAAAAAAATGAACAAAGGAGGCTCCGTACGAGGATAAGAACGAAAAAAACCAGAGTTAAAAAAAAAAAAAAAAAAAAAAAAAAAATACTTCGCGTCATACGTGTAGCCACGCCCAGCTCGCCCGCGGACGGGATCCCCATCGAGCTCGTCGAGCCGAGCGGCGCACTCTGGCGGGGTCCGATCCGAGCGGAACCGAAGCGGTCGAGCTCTCCGGGGAGCGGCGGGCGGGATCGGCGCCGAGCTCGCTCCCGGGCGGGGTCGAAACTCGCGGAAAAAAAATGAACAAAGGAGGCTCCGTACGAGATTAAGAACGAAAAAACCAGAGTTAAAAAAAAAAATTAAAAAAAAAAATTACATTCGGGTCATACGTGTAGCCACGCCCAGCTCGCCCGCGGACGGGATCCCCCATCGAGCTCGTCGAGCCGAGCGGCGCTCGCGGGCGGGGTCCGATCCGAGCGGAACCGAACCGGTCGAGCTCTCCGGGGAGCGGCGGGGCGGGATCGGCGCCGAGCTCGCTCCCGGGCGGGGTCGAAACTCGCGGGAAAAAAATGAACAAGGATGAGCTCCGTACGAGGATAAGAACGAAAAACCAGAGTTAAAAAAAAAAAAAAAAAAAAAAAAAACAATTACATTCGGGTCATACGTGTAGCCACGCCCAGCTCGCCCGCGGACGGGATCCCCATCGAGCTCGTCGAGCCGAGCGGCGCTCGCGGGCGGGGTCCGATCCGAGCGTGAACCGAACCGGTCGAGCTCTCCGGGGAGCGGGCGGGGCGGGATCGGCGCCGAGCTCGCTCCCGGGCGGGTCGAAACTCGCGGAAAAAAAAATGAACAAAGGAGGCTCCGTACGAGGATAAGAACGAAAAAACCAGAGTTAAAAAAAAAAAAAAAAAAAAAAAAAAAAATTACATTCGGGTCATACGTGTAGCCACGCCCAGCTCGCCCGCGGACGGGATCCCCATCGAGCTCGTCGAGCCGAGCGGCGCTCGCGGGCGGGGTCCGATCCGAGCGGAACCGAACCGGTCGAGCTCTCCGGGGAGCGGCGGGGCTGGATCGGCGCCGAGCTCGCTCCCTGGCGGGGTCGAAACTCGCGGAAAAAAAATGAACAAAGGAGGCTCCGTACGAGGATAAGAACGAAAAAAACCAGAGTTTTTAAAAAAAAAAAAAAAAAAAATTACATTCGGGTCATACGTGTAGCCACGCCCAGCTCGCCCGCGGTCGGGATCCCCATCGAGCTCGTCGAGCCGAGCGGCGCTCGCGGGCGGGGTCCGATCCGAGCGGAACCGAACCGGTCGAGCTCTCCGGGGAGCGCGGGGCGGGATCGGCGCCGAGCTCGCTCCCGGGCGGGGTCGAAACTCGCAGGGAAAAAAATGAACAAAGGAGGCTCCGTACGAGGATAAGAACGAAAAAACCAGAGTTAAAAAAAAAAAAAAAAAAAAAAAAAAAAAAATTACATTCGGGTCATACGTGTAGCCAC
>BSBK01014203.1:37500-70000 GCA_027943335.1 Chamaecyparis obtusa
TGCACAAGGGCTGGGCAGAACTACAAGAAATGCTCACTCCGCAATTTATTATCGCGCCTACCATCTCGGAAAGGGGTACAAGTGCACACGTTCATCCAAGCAAAGAGGATGAAATGGAGTGAAGGGGCAAGATCCAAAAGTTCCGGAGGTACAACTCCGAGAACAATCGAGAGCAATGCCGAATTACATGTCAACTCTGTTACTAGGCAAACAAGTGTTGTACCTGAAGAAATCGACAGTCCTCACAATGGCCCGAGGCCAATGCTCCGACTTAATCCAATATTTCTCCAACAAACGCCATGCCACCTTTCACAAAGGGATTTTATCCATCCAAAACCGAATTAATCACTTGCAGCAAAGTGACCCAAGAGCTAGACGGGGGCTGACCCAGTAATTGTCTTCCATGTCACTACAACGAAACATTTGAACGACAACCGCTGTCGAACCCTTCCAACTTGCACCGTCGAGTGACACAAAAGACACTACCATGGGCATGGGCAGCCCCCGCATAGCAAACGGGTGCCCTAATGCGCCCCTCCAATAGAATCAGTGCTAGTGCTCAAATTTTATATCTGAGCTACCAATCCGTCCAAGCACCAGCACTGATTCTCTTGGAGGGCCGCACCTACCCAAACGACTCAGAAGCTATACGCCCGGTCCATTCACAAGAACGGAACTATCTCCGGCCAACTCCCTGTGAAGGCCGCATCTCTCCGTTCCACGCATGCAAGAAACCAACGCATAGCTAACGAGTACCCGGATAGGATTCGCGGAAAGTACATAGCAAATCGCTTGTACCAAAGCGACCGAAAGCTAGACGGGGGCTGACCCGAAGATTGCCTTCCATGTCACTGCGACGACACATTCGAACGACAACCGCTGCCGAACACTTTCCGACTTGCACCGTTGAGTACCCGAAAGACAGGACTTTGGGCAGCCCCCGCATAGCAATCAGGTGGCTTCATGCCCCTCTAATAGAATCCAGTGCTAGTGATCCGATTTTAAATCCGACTTACTCATCCGTCCGCGCACAAGCTCTGATTCTATTAGAGGGCATGGGGGAGCTTCCGCGAACTACTACTCCCCTATCTAAGTTATTAGTCCGGGTCTTTCTCTTCCGTAGAAATTTGAGACGTTGAGAATGGCTCCCAAACAATTCAAATCTTCCAAAAATTCAAGTGAAACGATGAGGAAAAAGCTCACAAAAAAATCAAATCTTCAAAAAATTCAAGTGAAACGAACAGAATAGCTCACAAAAAATTCAGGTCTTCCGAAAAAATCGAAGGGAAACGAAAAGAACAACTAGCAAAACATTCAAATTTTCCAAAACTTCAAGTAAAAGAAAGAACATAGCTCACCAAAAAAATCCATTTCTTCCAAAAACTCAAGTGAATCGAAGAGAGTAGGCTCACAAAAAATTAAAATCTTCCAAAAAAAAATCAAAGGAAACAAAAGAGGAGATCGCAAAAAATTCGAATCTTCCAATGAAACAAAAATGAGAATAGCAAACAAAAAATTCAAATCTTAATGCAGCATGCGACAGAGCAAATCGCTTGTGCCAAGCGACCCGGGAGCTAGACGGGGGCTGACCCAAAAAATTGCGTTTCTTGTCAATGCGACGATGCGTTGGAACGACAACCGCTGTCGAACCCTTTCCTACTTGCAACGTCGACTGACACAAAAGACACGATCCTGGACAGGCCCCGCATAGAAAGCGGGTGGCCTAATGCGCCCTCCAATAGAATCAGCGCTAGTGCTCAGATTTTAAATCCGAGATACCCAGCACTGATTCTCTTGGAGGGGGGCACCTACCCAAACGACTCAAAAGCTATACGCGGCTCCATTCACAAAAACAGAACTATCTCCGGCCAACTCCCTGTGAAGGCCGCATCTCTCCGTTCCGCTCGTGTAAGAGCCAACGCGTAGCTAACGAGTACGTGGATAGGGTTCGCGGTAAGTACATAGCAAATCACTTGTACCAAAGTGACCCGAAAGCTAGACAGGGGCTGACCCGTAGATTGCCTTCCATATCACTGCGACGACGCATTGGAACGACAACCGCTGCCGAACCCTTTCCGACTTTGCACCGTCGAGCGACCCGAAAGACAGGACTTTGGGCAGCCCCCGCATAGCAATCAAGTGGCTTCATGCCCCTCTAATAGAATCAGTGCTGGTGATCCCATTTTGGAAATCCGACCTACACATCCGTCCGATCACCGGCAATGATTCTATAAGAGGGGTATGGGGGAGCTTCCGCGAACAACACACAACTCCTCCCCTATATAAGTTATTAGTCCGAGTCTTGCTCTTGAGTGGAAATTTAAGCCGAAGAAACTGGCTCCCAAAAAATTCAAATCTTCCAAAAATTCAAGTGAAACGATGACAAAAAGCTCACAAAAAATCAAATCTTTCCAAAAATTCAAGTGAAACGAACAGAATAGATCAAAAAAATTCAAGTCTTTCGAAAAAATCTAGGAAAACGAAAAGAATAGCTAGAAAACAAAATTCAAATCTTCCAGAAATTCAAGTAAAACAAAGAACATGGCTCACCAAAATAATTCATCTTCCAAAAATTCGTCATTCTTACCGCAATCCATCATCTTATCCGTCATAACGCGTATCAACATATCCACGAGGAGGTAACCCAACTCGCTCGCATAGTTCCTCAAGTCAGATAACAATGCTTCTAGATGAATCCAAATCGTTTTCGATCGAGACTTAGCAACTAATGTCGCACCCGCCTAGATTGACTTGAGATCCAATCCGCCGACACATATGATAACTAACTGATTCCAATGCAAAGCATCTTGAGCCATTGCGCACTCAAGTATCGGAAGTCGAAGCGACATAGCAAAGTAGCTTGTACCAAGTGACCCGGGAGCTAGACGGGGGCTGACCCGAAGATCGCCTTTCTTGTCAATGCGACGATGTGTTGGAACGACAACGCTGTCGAACCCTTTCCGAAGTGCACCGTCGACTGACCCACAAAAGTTACGACCCTGGACAGCCCCCGCATAGCAAGCGGGTGGCCTAATGCGCCCCTCCAATAGAATCAGTGCTAGTGTTCATATTTTAAATCCGAGCTACCAATCCGTCCGAGCACCAGCAACTGATTCTCTTGGAGGGGCGCACCTACCCAAACGACTCAAAAGCTATATACGCGGCTCCATTCACAAGAGCAGAACTATTTCCGGCCAACTCCCTACTATTTCCGGCCAACTCCCTGTGAAGGCCGCATCTCTTCGTTCCACGCATGCAAGAGCCAACGCATAGCTAACGAGTACCCGGATAGGGGTTCGCGGAAAGTACATAGCAGATCGCTTGTACCAAAGCAACCCAAAAGCTAGACGGGGGCTGACCCGAAGATCGCCTTCCATGTCACTGCGACGACGCATTGGAACGACAACCGCTGCCGAACCCTTTCCGACTTGCACCGTCGAGCGACCTTCGAAAGACGGGACTTTGAGCAGCCCCCGCATAGCAATCAGGTGGCTTCATGCCCCTCTAATGGAATCAGTGCTGCTGATCGCGTTTTGAAATCTGACCTAATCATCCGTCCGTCTGTCGGATTTCAAAACGGGATCACCAGCACTGATTCTATTAGAGGGGCATGGGGGAGATTCCGCGGACAACACCTCCCCTATATAAGTTATTAGTCCAAGTCTTGCACTTCCGTAGAAATTTGAGCCGACGAGAATATCTCACAAAAATTTCAAATCTTTCAAAAATACGAGTGAAACAAAAAGAATAGATCACAAAAAATTCAGAAATTCCAAAAATTCAATTGAAACGAAGAGAATAGCTCACAAAAAAATCAAGGGAAAAAAAGAGAATAGCTCACAAATAAAATCAAATCTCCCAAAAATGCAAGTGAAACGAAGAGACTACAATCACAAAAAATGCACAACTTCCAAATATTCAATTGAAACGAAGAGAATAGCTCACAAAAAATGCAAGTCTTACAAAAAAATCAAGGGAAACAAAACAGAATAGCTCACAAAAAATTCAAATCTTCCAAAAAAACCAAGTGAAACAAACAGAATAGCTCACAAAAAATTCAAATCTTGCAAACATTCAAGTGAAAACGAAGAGAATAGCTCACAAAAACATTCAAAACTTCCAAAAATTCAAGTGAAAAGAATAAAATAATAGCCCACAAAAAATTCAAGTCTTCCAAAACAAAAACCAAGGAAAAACGAAGAGAATAGCTCACAAAAAATCCAAAACTTCAAGTCAAAACGAAGAGAATTTTACTACCTCGCAACAAACAAAATTCAAATCTCGCAAAAATTCAAGTGAAACGAAGAGACTTAACTCAAAAAATTCAAATCTTCTTGCGACATGCAGACCCAAGAGCTAGACGGGGGCTCGCCCACAGATCGACTTCAGTATCACTATGACGACGCGCTGGAACGACTACCGCTGTCGAACCCTTCTCTGACTTCCGCCATCGAGTGACCCAAAAGACACGACCCAAGGGAGCCCACGCATAAAAATTGGGTGGCTTCATGCCCCTCCAATAGAATCTGTGCTGCTGCTCACATTTTTAAATCCGAGCGGCAAATCCGTCCGAGCACCAACACTCATTCACTTGGAGGGGCACCTATCCAAACGACCGAAAAGCTATACGCGGCTCCATTCGCAAGGCACGGAACTGTTTCAGGCCAACTCCCTGTGAAGGCCGCATCTCTGCGTTCCATGCGTGCTAGAGCCAACACATAGCTAACGAGTACCGGGATAGGTGTTCGCGGAAAGTACATAGCAGATCGCTTGTACCAAAGCAACCCAAGAGCTAGACAGGGGCTGACCCGAAGATCGCCTTCCATGTCGCTGCGACGACGCATTGGAACGACAACCGCTGCCGAACCATTTCCGACTTGCGCCGTCGAGCGACCTGAAAGATGAGACTTTGAGCAGCCCACGCATAGCAATCAGGTGGCTTCATGCCCCTATAATGGAATCAGTGCTGCTGATCCCGTTTTGAAATCCGACCTAATCATCCATCCGTCTGTCGGATTTCAAAACGGGATCACCAGCACTGATTCCATTAGAGGGGCATGGGGGAGCTTCCGCGAACAACACCTCCCCTATATAAGTTATTAGTCCAAGTATTGCACTTCCGTAGAAATTTGAGCCGAAGAGAATATCTCACAAAAATTTCAAATCTCTCAAAAATATAAGTGAAACAAAGAAGAATAGATCACAAAAAATTCAAAACTTCCAAAAATTCAATTGAAACGAAGAGAATAGCTCACAAAAAATGCAAGTCTTGCAAAAAAAATTCAAAGGAAAAGAAGAGAATAGCTCACAAAAAAAATCAAATCTCCCAAAAAATGCATCATGCATAACTTCCAAAAATTCAATTGAAACGAAGAGAATAGCTCACAAAAAATGCAAGTCTTCCAAAAAAATCAAAGGGAAATAAAGAGAATAGCTCACAAAAAATTCAAATCTTCCAAAAAACCAAGTGAAACGAAGAGACTACATCACAAAAAATGCATAACTTCCAAAAATTCAATTGAAACGAAGAGAATAGCTCACAAAAAACGCAAGTCTTCCCAAAAAAAAACAAAAAAAAAAAAAACAAAGGGAAACAAAGAGAATAGCTCACAAAAATTCAAATCTTCCAAAAAAAACCAAGTGAAACAAAGAGAATAGCTCACAAAAATTTCAAATCTTGCAAAAATTCAAGTGAAACGAAAGATAATAGCTCACAAAAAAATTCAGAACTTCCAAAAATTCAAGTCTTCCAAAAAAAAATCAAGGAAAAACGAAGACTTAAACTCACGAAAAATTCAAATCTCCTTGCGGCATGCAGACCCAAGAGCTAGACGGGGGCTCGCCCACAAATCGACTTCAGTATCACTATGATGACGCGCTGGAACGACTACCGTTGTCGAACCCTTCTCCGACTTGCGCCATCGAGTGACCCAAAAGAGGCGACCCAGGGGAGCCCCCGCATAGCAATCGGGTGGCTTCATGCCCCTCCAATAAAATCAGGCATGCTACTCACATTTTAAATCCGAGCCGCAAATCCGTCCGAGCACCAGCACTGATTCACTTGGAGGGGCACCCTATCCAAACGACCCAAAAGCTATACGCGGCTCCTTTCGCACGCACAGAACTGTTTCAAGCCGACTCCCTGTGAAGGCCGCATCTCTCCGTTCCACCCATGCAAGAAACAACGCATAGCTAACGAATACCCGGATAGGGTTTCGCGGAAAGTACAAGCAGATCGCTTGTACCAAAGCAACCCAAAAGCTAGACGGGGGCTGACCCGAAGATCGCCTTCCATGTCACAGCGACGACGCATTGGAACGACAACCGCTGTCGAACCCTTCCCGACTTTGCGTCATCGAGCGACCCGAAAGACGGGACTTTGAGCAGCCCCCGCATAGCAATCAGGTGGCTTCATGCCCCTCTAATGGAATCAGTGCTGCTGATCCCGTTTTGAAATCCGACCTAATCATCCGTCCGTCTGTCGGATTTCAAAACGGGATCACCAGCACTGATTCTATTAGAGGGGCATGGGGGAGCTTCCGCGGACAACACCTCCCCTATATAAGTTATTAGTCCAAGTATTGCACTTCCGTAGAAATTTGAGCCGAAGAGAATATCTCACAAAAATTTCAAATCTCTCAAAAATACAAGTGAAACAAAGAACAATAGATCACAAAAAATTCAAAACTTCCAAAAATTCAATTGAAATGAAGAGAATAGCTCACAAAAAATCCAAGTCTTGCAAAAAAAATCAAGGAAAAAGAAGAGAATAGCTCACAAAAAAATCAAATTTCCCAAAAATGCAAGTGAAACGAAGAGACTACATCACCAAAAAATGCATAACTTCCAAAAATTCAATTGAAACGAAGAGAATAGCTCACAAAAAATGCAAGTCTTCCAAAAAAAAATCAAGGGAAACAAAGAGAATAGCTCACAAAAAATTCAAATCTTCGAAAAAACCAAGTGAAACAAAGAAGAATAGCTCACAAAAAATTCAAATCCTGCAAAAATTCAAGTGAAAGGAAGAGAATAGCTCACAAAAAATTCAAAACTTCAAAAAATTCAAGTGAAACGAAGAGAATAGCTCACAAAAAATTCAAAACTTCCAAAAATTCAAGTGAAACGAAGAGAATAGCTCACAAAAAACTTCAAATCTCGCAAAAACTCCAGTGAAACGAAAAAGACTTAACTCACAAAAAATTCAAATCTTCTTGCCGCATGCAGACCCAAATGCTAGACCGGGGCTCGCCCACAGATCGACTTCAGTATCACTAATGACGACGCGCTGGAACAACTACCGTTGTTGAACCCTTCTCCGACTTGCGCCATCGAGTGACCCAGAAGAGACGACCCAGGGGAGCCCGCTTCATGCCCCTCCAATAAAATCAGGCATGCTACTCACATTTTAAATCCGAGCCGCAAATCCATCCGAGCACCAGCACTGATTCACTTGGAGGGGCACCCTATCCAAACGACCCAAAAGCTATACGCGGCTCCATTCGCACGCACAGAACTGTTTCAGGCCGACTCCCTGTGAAGGCCGCATCTCTTCGTTGCACACATGCAAGAGACAACGCATAGCTAACGAGTACCCGGATAGGGTTTCGCGGAAAGTACATAGCAGATCGCTTGTACCAAAGCAACCCAAAAGCTAGACGGGGGCTGACCCTAAGATCGCCTTACATGTCACAACGACGACGCATTGGAACGACAACCGCTGTCGAACCCTTTCCGACTTGCGCAATCGAGCGACCCGAAAGACGGGACTTTGAGCAGCCCACGCATAGCAATCAGGTGGCTTCATGCCCCTGTAATGGAATCAGTGCTGCTGATCCCATTTTGAAATCTGACCTAATCATCCGTCCGTCTGTCGGATTTCAAAACGGGATCACCAGCACTGATTCTATTAGAGGGGCATGGGGGAGCTTCCGCGGACAACACCTCCCCTATATAAGTTATTAGTCCAAGTATTGCACTTTCGTAGAAATTTGAGCCGAAGAGAATATCTCACAAAAATTTCAAATCTCTCAAAAATACAAGTGAAACAAAGAGAATAGATCACAAAAAATTCAAAACTTCCAAAAATTCAATTGAAATGAAGAGAATAGCTCACAAAAAATCCAAGTCTTGCAAAAAAAAAATCAAGGGAAAAGAAGAGAATAGCTCACAAAAAATGCAAGTCTTCCAAAAAAAAACAAGGGAAACAAAGAAAATAGCTCACAAAAAATTCAAATCTTCCAAAAAACCAAGTGAAACAAAGAAGAATAGCTCACAAAAAATTCAAATCCTGCAAAAATTCAAGTGAAACGAAGAGGATAGCTCACAAAAAACTCAAAACTTCCAAAAATTCAAGTGAAACGAAGAGAATAGCTCACAAAAAATTTAAGTGAAACGAAGAGAATAGCTCACAAAAACTTCAAATCTCGCAAAAACTCCAGTGAAACGAAAAAAAGAAAAAGACTTTAACTCACAAAAAATTCAAATCTTCTTGCGGCATGCAGACCCAAGTGCTAGACGGGGGCTGCACACAGATCGACTTCAGTATCACTAATGACGACGCGCTGGAACGACTACCGTTGTCGAACCCTTCTCCGACTTGCGCCATCGAGTGACCCAAAAGAGACGACCCAGGGGAGCCCCCGCATAGCAATCAGGTGGCTTCATGCCCCTCAAATAAAATCAGGCATGCTCCTCACATTTTAAATCTGAGCCGCAAATCCGTCCGAGCACCAGCACTGATTCGCTTGGAGGGGCACCCTATCCAAACGACCCAAAAGCTATACGCGGCTCCATTCGCACGCACAGAACTATTTCAGGCCGACTCCCTGTGAAGGCCGCATCTCTCCGTTCCACACATGCAAGAGCCAATGCATAGCTAACGAGTACCCGGATAGGGGTTCGCGGAAAGTACATAGCAGATCGCTTGTACCAAGCGACCCAAAAGCTAGACAAGGGCTAACCCGAAGATCGCCTTCCATGTCACTGCGACGACGCATTGGAACGACAACCGCTGTCGAACCCTTTCCGACTTGCGCCGTCGAGCGACTCGAAAGACGGGACTTTGAGCAGCCCCCGCATAGCAATCAGGTGGCTTCATGCCCCTCTAATGGAATCAGTGCTGCTGATCCCGTTTTGAAATCCGACCTGCTCATCCATCCGTCCGTCGGATTTCAAAACGGGATCACTAGCACTGATTCTATTAGAGGGGCATGGGGGAGCTTCCGCGGACAACACCTCCCCTATATAAGTTATTAGTCCAAGTATTGCACTTCCGTAGAAATTTGAGCCGAAGAGAATATCTCACAAAAATTTCAAATCTCTCAAAAATACAAGTGAAACAAAGAAGAATAGATCACAAAAAATTCAAAACTTCTAAAAATTCAATTGAAACGAAGAGAATAGCTCACAAAAAATGCAAGTCTTGCAAAAAAAAATTCAAGGGAAAAGAAGAGAATAGCTCACAAAAAAAATCAAATCTCCCAAAAATGCAAGTGAAACGAAGAGACTACATCACAAAAAATGCATAACTTCCAAAAATTCAATTGAAACGAAGAGAATAGCTCACAAAAAATGCAAGTCTTCCAAAAAAATCAAAGGAAACAAAGAGAATAGCTCACAAAAAATAGCTAGCTTGTGGCCCGGACGATCCGATCTCATGAAAACTGACTACATACCCGTGGCTCGGATCGACAAGCTAGCTCGGATCGGCGATCTGAGCTCATTCCATCATGCATTCCCGTCTTCTACTCCATAAATGACTCACCTCTTTGTATTCACTTGAGAACTAAACATCCTTTAGTTCAGCTCGAATCACAACGTGCACTAGAATCCGTTCCAGCTCGGGTCTCATCTCAAAGATCCTTGCATTCACCAACAACACCTCCCCTATATAAGTTATTAGTCCAAGTCTTGCTCTTCCGTAGAAATTTGAGGCGAAGAGAACAACTCGCAACAAATCCAAATCTTCCAAAAAATCAAGGGAAATGGGGAGAATAGCTCACAAATAATTCAAATCTTCAAAAAAATCAAGTGAAACGAGGAGAATAGCTCACAAAAAATTCAAATCTTCCAAATATCAAACCCAAAAGCTTCGCACACATTACAAATCAAACAGCTTGTACCGAGCGACCCAAACGCTAGACAAGGGCTCACCCTTAATAAGAGAATCAGTGTTTGACTTGTGGGCCGGGCGAGCCGATCTCATGAAAACTGCCTACATACCCGTGGCTCAGATCAGCGAGCTGACTCGGATCGTCGATCTGAGCTCATTCCATCATGCATTCCCGTGTTCTACTCCATAAAACGACTCACCTCTTTGTATTCACTTGAGAACTGAACATCCTTTAGCTCAGCTTGAATCACAACGCGCACTAGAATCCGTTCCAGCTCGGGTCTCATCTCAAAGATCCTTTCATTCACCAACAACACCTCCCCTATATAAGTTATTAGTCCAAGTCTTGCTCTTCCGTAGAAATTTGAGGCGAAGAGAACAACTCTCAAAAATTCCAATTCTTCCAAAAAAATCAAGGGAAACGGGGAGAATAGCTCACAAATAATTCAAATCTTCAAAAATATCAAGTGAAACGAGGAGAATAGCTCACAAAAAATTTAAATCTTCCAAATATCAACCCAAAAGCTTTGCACACATTACAAATCGAACAGCTTGTACCGAGCGACCCAAACGCTAGACAAGGGCTCACCCTTAATAAGAGAATCGATGTTTGACTTGTGGGCCGGGCGAGCCGATCTCATGAAAACTACCTACATACCCATGGCTCGGATCAGCGAGCTGGCTCGGATCGACGAGATAGCTCGGATCGACGATCTGAGATCATTCCATCATGCATTCCCATGTTCTACTCCATAGAATGACTCACCTCTTTGTATTCACTTGAGAACTGAACATCCTTTAGCTCAGCTCGAATCACAACGCGTACTAGAATCCGTTCCAGCTCGGATCTCATCTCAATGATTCTTACATTCACCAACAACACCTCCCCTATATAAGTTATTAGTCCGAGTCTTGCTCCCCCGTAGAAATGCTCGCCAACGCCGAAAGGTCACAAAAAATTTAAATCTCATAAATGACTCAGCTCGACGGGCTGGCTCGGATCGTACATACCCGTGGCTCGGATCGACGAGCTAGCTCGGATCGGCGATCTGAGCTCATTCCATCATGCATTCCCATGTTCTACTCCATAGAATGAGTCACCTCTTTGTATTCACTTGAGAACTGAACATCCTTTAGCTCAGCTCGAATCATAACGCGCACTAGAATCCGTTCCAGCTCGGGTCTCATCTCAGTGATCCTTACATTCACCAACAACACCTCCCCTATATAAGTTATTAGTCCGAGTCTTACTCCCCCGTAGAAATGCTCGCCAACGCCGAAAGGTCACAAAAAATTTAAATCTTGTAAAAGACTCAGCTCGACGGGCTGGCTCGGATCGCCGAGCTGGCTCGGATCGCCGAGCTGGCTCGGATCGCCGAGCTGGCTCGGATCGCCGAGCTGGCTCGGATCGCCGAGCTGGCTCGGATCGCCGAGTTGAGCTCAATCCATCATGCATTCCCGTGTTCTACTCCATGGAATAACTCGCCTATTTGTAATCACTTGAGAATTCAACATCCTTTAGCTCAACTCGAATCACAACGCGCACTAGAATCCGTTCCAGCTCGGGTCTCATCTCAAAGATCCTTCCATCCACCAACACCACCTCCCCTATATAAGTTATTAGTCCAAGTCTTGCTCCCCCGTAGAAATGCTCGCCGACACGGATAGGTCACGAAAACTTTAAATCTCGTAAAAGACTCAGCTCGACAAGCTAGCTCGAATCCGTGAGCTGGCTCGGATCGACGAGCTGAGCTCAATCCATCATGCATTCCCGTGTTCTACTCCATAGAACAACTCACCTATTTGTATTCACTTGAGAACTCAACATCCTTTAGCTCAGCTCGAATCACAATGGGCACTAGAATCCATTCCATCTCGAGTCTCATCTCAAAGATCCTTACATCCACCAACAACACCTCCCCTATATAAGTTATTAGTCCGAGTCTTGCTCCCACGTAGAAATGCTTGCCGACGCCGATAAGTCACAAAAACTTAAAATCTCGTAAAAGGCTCGGATCGCCAAGCGAGCTGGCTCGGATCACCGAGCGAGCTGACTCGAATCGGCGAGCTGGCACGGTTTGCCGAGCGAGCCGGCTCGGTTTTCCAAGCTGGCTGGCTCGGATCGCCGAGCCGGCTCGGCTCAAATCGGATCGGATCCATCATGCATTCCCGTGTTCTACTCCATAAAACAACTTGCCTATTTGTATTCCTTTGAGAACTCAATATCCTTTAGCTTAGCTCTAATCACAATGCGCACTAGAATTTGTTCCAGCTTGGGTCTCATCTCAAAAATCCTCACATCCACCAACAACACCTCCCCTACGAGGATAAGTTATTAGTCCGAGTCTTTCTCCCCCATACAAATGCTTGCCGACGTCGATAGGTCGCAAAAAATTTAAATCTCGTAAAAGGCTCAACTTGACGAGCTGGCTCGGATCGTCGAGCTGGCTCAGATCGACAAGCTGGATCGGATCAACGAGCTGGCTCGGATCCGCGAGATGAGCTCAATCCATCATGCATTCCTGAGTTCTACTCCATAGAACAACTCGCCTATTCATATTCACTTGAGAACTCAACATCCTTAAGCTCAGCTCGAATCGTCTATGCACGAACCCATGCATAGCATTCAGGTATCAAATGGCATATCCAAAAATATCCGTAGAGAGCTAGCAAATCAATCATAGGCAGCATTGGCATAGATCGAGGTGAACATCATTTGATGCGATTTGACTAGTTACCATTGGGATGCCTTCGTGGCAATAGGGCCGACTTGAAACAAACCAACACAGCTTGATGTGATAGGGGTCATTTCATAATGACTGTTGGATGACTTTGTGGTGGTATGGCTAACTTACAATGGATGGGTGTAGTGTTGATGTGACAAGATCACCTCATACTAGAAATAGAGCTAACACGTCGACTGACTTGAACTGACATGTAAGGGACTCGATCCGAGGTGTAACAAAGGAGTTGTTTGGTGCACTCAGGAGTAGGGTCATGTCAGGGACTTGATTCGAGGAGCATTCATGGGGTTGTGCGACAAGTTGTTAATAGTTTTGGCCTGGGTAAGGTTTAGAGTCAAGTCGAGGTGTCATTCGAGCTGCATGAAGTAGCATGGACTGCTTTGTGCAGAGTGGCATTGGATCTTGTTGGGGACTCGATCCGAGGTGAAATCAACTAGGTATTGGAATGGGAAGTTGGGGACTTTTCCATGGGAGACTTGGAACATGTGCGAGATGGTGGCGTAATGAGCTAGTTCAGAACTATGTTGGACTATGAGATGCATTGGTTGCATGTACGTAGGAGGTCTTCATGACATTGGCTCGTGCAAGCCACAAGTCCTAATCTGGATGCAAGTTCACATCTTGAGGACAACTCATTAGTGGAGAAGTTCTCAAACTCAATTCTTGAGAGGTGTCTTGCTAGCTCAAATCGGTGAGTTGGCTCAGATCGGCTAGCTCAATCAGATTGGCGAGCTGGCTCCGATTGACGAGTTGGGCTCATCTCAGAGGTCGTTACATCCGTAAACAATACCTATCCCGTTATGACCCTAGAGATCTGGGTTACTTTGCCGACTCTAGTGATCCGGTGATCCAAGTCAATCCGGCGAATTGAGTCGATCCGGTGACCCGAGTTGTTCTGGTGATCTAAATTACTTATGTGACTGGAGTAATTCAAGTTGGGGGACTTGACAACTTGGCATGCTGAGCCGAATTCATTGATGAGTTGGCATACTCGTCAGCATAGGTATAGGAATGGGAAGTCATGGACTTTTCCATGAGAGACTTGGAATGAGTTAGCCTAGCTCACTTGTGAGTGGGGTCAAAAGTCACATTTGTTGACCTGAGTTGATCTCGCGACCTGAGCTGATTTGGCTGGCGGCCTGAGTTGGTGTGGTGACCCAAGTTGATCTGGCTAGCGACCTGAGTTGATCCAGCGATCCGACTTCATCCGTCGACCTGACCGAGTTGGTCAGGTGATCTGGTGACCCGACCTGACCTGGTTGGTGAGTCGAGTTGATGTGGCGACCCGAGTTGATCTGGCTGGCGACCCAAAATGATCCCGTGACCTGACCCGATCTGAAGACCTGACCCGACCCAACCCGAGTTGGTCTGGCAATCTGGTGACCCGAGTTGTTCTGGTTGGCGACTCGAGTCGATATGTTGACCCAAGTTGATCCGGTGACCCGACCCAATCCGGAGACCTGACCCGACCAAACTTGACCTAACTTTAGTTAGTCAGGTGATTTGGCGACCCAATATGATCTATATGGATACCTGAGTCGATGTAGGGACCCGAGTAGATTTGGCTGGCGGCCCGAGTCGATCTGACAACCCGTCCTAATCTGGAGACCCGAGTCGATCCGACGACTCGAGTTGATTCGGCAACCCGAGTGGATTGTCGATCTGGTGACCCGAGTTGTTCTGGCGATCTGAGTTACTTATGCAACTCGAGTGATCTGAGCTGGTGGACTTGACAGCTTGGCATATTGGATCGAGGTGATCCAAGATTGAATGAGTTAGCACAGATCGAGGTGAACATCATTTGATGTGATTTAACTTGCGATCTGACTGGTTATCATTGGGATGCCTTCGTGGCAATAGGGCCGACTTGAAATAGAGATCTGAGTCGATCTGACGACTCCAGTGATTCGAGTCGATCTGGCAAGTCTAGCGATCCAAGTTGGCTAGGCAACTTCGTCAATCTAAGTTAGTCAGGTGATCTTGCGACCTGAGTTGATCTGGATGGTGACCCGAGTTGATCCGACTGGCAACCCAAGTTGTTTTGGGGACTCGAGTCGATCCAGAAACCCGAGTTGACTCGGCGATGCGAGTCGATCCAATGATCCGAATTACTTATGCGACTGGAGTAATTCAAGTTGGGGGACTTGACAGCTTGGCATGCTAAGGCGACTTCATTGATGAGTTGGCATACTTGTCAGCATTACTATTGTGCATATTAGATTGAGGTGATCCAAGTTTGAATGAGTTGGCATGGATCGAGGTGGACATCATTTGATGCAGTCTGACTAGTTATTGTTAGACGCAGTGTTGAAATGACCCGGGGTCATTTCATATAACCGCTGGGAGGCTTTCGTGGTAGTAGGGCAAGACCTGCGATGAGAACTTAACAAGGTCGCTGGCGGGGTCGAAACTCGTAGGAAAAAATGGATAAAGGAGGCTCTATACAAGGAAAAGAACAAAATTTTCAAGTTATAAAAAACTTAAATCACTAGAGCCATCCATGGAGTCACGCCTAGCTCGTTGGCGACGGGATCCCGGTGAGCTCGCTCACGAGCAAGATCTCGGACAGGATCCGGTCGAGCTCGTTGGCGATCCTCAGGGCGGGGTCAAAAGTCCTAAAAAAATAGACAAAGGAGGCTTCGTACAATGAAAAGAATGAAAAAACTAGAGTTGAAAAAGAAAACCACTCGTGCCATTCATGGAGTCACACCCAACTTAGTGACCCAAATTGATCGGGTGACCCGACCTAACCCGAGTTGGTTAGGTGATGTGGTGACCCGAGCTGATCTGGCTGACGACCCGAGTCGATGTGGCGACCTGAGTTGATCTGGTTGGCGACAAGAATTGATCTGGCAACCCGACCCGATCTAGAGAACTGACCCAACCCGATCTAGAGACCTGACCCAACCCGACCCGACCCAACTTGGCCTGGCAATCTGGTGACCCGAGTTGATCTGGTTGGTGACCCGAGTCAATTTGTTGACCTGAGTTGATCAGGCTGGCATACTTAGTTGACTTCATTGATGAGTTTGCATACTCGTTAGTATTACTATTATGCATATTAGATTGAGGCGATCCAAGTTTGAATGAGTTAGCCTAGCTCGCTTGCGAGTGGGGTCAAAACTCAAATTTGTTAACCCGAGTTGATCTGGCTGGTGACCCGAGTTGATTTGGTGACCCGAGCTGATTTGGCTGGCGACCTAAGTCGATGTGATGATCTGAGTTGATCTGGCTGGCGACCTGAGTTGATCTGGCGATCTGACTTCATCCGTCGACCTGACTCGAGTTGGTCAGGTGATCTAATGACCTGAGCTGATCTGGTTGGCGAGTCGAGTCGAGTCGATGTAGCAACTCGAGTTGATCTGGCTGGCGAGCTGAAATGATCCCGCGACTTGACCCAATCTGGAGACCTTACCCGACCTGACCTGAGTTGGTCTGGCGACCCAAGTTGATCTGGTTGGTGACTCGAGTCGATGTGTTGACCCGAGTTGATCTGGCTGGAGACCCAATTTGATCTGGTGACCCGACTCGATCCAGAGACCCGACCTAACCTAAGTTAGTCAGGTGATTTGGTGACCTGATTTGATCTATCTGGATACCCGAATCGATCCGATGAACCGAGTCGATCGGACGACCCATCCTGATCTGGAGACCTGAGTCGATCCGGTGACCTGCGTCAATACGGTGACCCGAGTCGATTCGAGGACTCGAGTCGATCCGGTGACCCGAGTCGATCTGGCGACCCGAGTCGATCTGATGACTCGAGTTAATTAGGTGACCCAAGTTGTTTTGGCAATACGAGTTACTTATGCGACTCGAGTGATCCGAGCTAGCAAACTAGACAGCTTGGCATATTGGAATGTGTTAACAACATAAGCTGATGTGTTGACCCGAGTTGATCATGTTAGTGACCCGAGTTGATCTAATTAGCGACCTGAGTTGATCCGGTGACCCGACCTGATCAGGAGACCTAACCCAACCTGACCTAAGTTAGTTAGGTGATTTGGTGACCCGAGCTGATCTATCTGGATACTCGAGTTGATGTGGCAACCTAAGTTGATCTGGCTGGTGACCCGAATTAATCTGGTGACCCGACCTGACCTGAGTTGGTTAGGTGATGTGGCAACCTGAGCTGATCTAGGTGATGACCCAAGTCGATGTGGTGACTTGAGTTAATCTAGCTAGCAACCCGAGTTGATCCAGCGACCTATCGCGATCTAGAGACCCGAGTCAAGCCGGCAACCCGAGTCGACCTAACGACCTGAGTGATCTAAGTTTATTATGGTAGTTGGAGTTACTTATGCGACTCGACTGATCTAAGTTGGAGGACTTGACAACTTGGCATACTGAGATGACTTCATTGATGAGTTTGCATACTCATCAGCATTACTATTGTGCATATTGGATGTGGTGACCTGAGTTGATCTGGCTAGGGACCTGATCTGGCTGGTGACCTAAGTCGATGTGGTGACCTAAGTTGATCTAGCTCAGGACCCGACTTGATCTGGTGACCCGACTTGATCTAGAGACCCCACCTGAGTTGAGTTCATCGAGCGATCTAGGGATCCAAGATGATCTAGCTGACTACCTGAGTCGATGTGGTGTCCCGAGTCGATCTGGCAACTCGAGTTGATCTGGCTGGCGACCCAAGTTGGCTAGGTGATGTGGCAACCTGAGTCAATGTGGCGATCAAGGCTGATTTGGTTGGCGACCTAAGTTGGTCAGGTGATCTGGTGACCAGAGCTGATCTAGCGACCCGAGTTGATCTAGTTGGCGACCCATGTGATGACCTAAGTTGATTTGGCTAGCGACACGAGTTGATCAAGTGACCCGTCCCGATCCAAAGACCTGAGTCGATTCGGCTATGTCAACCCAGCAACCTGAGTTGACTTGATGACCCGAGTCGACCCCGTGACCTGAGTCGACCTAGTGACCCGAGTCACTATGGTGACCTAATTTATTATGGCTATCTTATGGCTATCTGAGTTACTTATGCGACTCGAGTGATCTAAGTTGGGGGACTTGACATACTGAGATGACTTCATTGATGTGTTTGCATACTCATCAACATTACTATTGTGCATATTAGATTTATGCGATCCAAGTTTAAATGAGTTGGCCTAGCTTGATCGTGAGCGAGGTCAAAAGTTGTAAAAAAAATAGACAAAGGAGGCTCCCTACGACAAAAAGAATGAAAAAACCAGAGTTAAAAAAAAATCACTCAGGCCATACATGGAGTCACGCCCTTCTTATTGTCGAGCTAGAAGCGGAGACTTGACTATGATAATACTTGAAGAGGAGTATGGGTCAATCATTCAAAAAGTGGACAGACTCACTGGAGATCTAAGTAGGTCAGGCTATCTAGTGACCTGACCTAATCTGGCTGGTGACCCGAGTCGATGTGGTGACCTGAGTTGATCTGGCTCGGGACCCGACTTGATCTGGTGACTCGACTCGATCTAGAGACCCCACCCGACCTGAGTTCATCGGGCGATCTGGTGATCTGAGATGATCTAGCTAACTACCTGAGTCGATGTCGTGTCCTGAGTTGATCTGGCGAACCGAGTTGGCCAGGTGATGTGGTGACCCAAGCTGATCTGGCTGGCGACCCGAGTCGGTTAGGTGATTTGGCGACCAGAGCAGATTTGGCTAGTGACCCAAGCTGATCTGGTGACCTGAGTTGATCTAATTGGTGACTCATGTGGTGACCCGAGTTGATCAAGTGACCTGTCCTGATCTAGAGACCCGAGTCGATCCAATAACCTGAGTTGACCCGGCGACCCGAGTCAACTTGACGACCCGAGTCAACCCAGCGACCTGCGTCGACCTAGTGACCCGCGTCGACCCAGTGACTCGCGTCGACCCAGTGACCCGTGTCGACCCAGTGACCCGTGTCAAACTGGCGACCCATGTCGAACCGGTGACTCGTGTTGACCTGACAACCCGCATCGACCTGGTGACCCAAGTCAACCCAAGTCGACTCGAGGCCCGAGTTGATCTGGCAACCCAAGTCGACCCGAGTCGACCCGATAACCTGAGTCAACCGAGTCACCTGAGTTGATCTGGCTGGTGACCCGAGTTGGCCAAGTAATGTGGCGACCTGAGTCAATGTGGTGACCCAAGCTGATCTGGCGACCACAGCTGATCTGGCTGGTGACCCAAGCTGATCTGGCGATCCGAGTTGATCTAGTTGGGGACCAGTGTGGTGACCTGAGTTGATCTCGCTAGCTACCTAACTTGATCTAGTTGGTGACCCGTGTGGTGACCGAGTCGACCCAGTGACCTGAGTCAATCGGTTGACCCAGTGACCTGAGTCAACTGAGTCAACCCGATGACAAGAGTCAATCGAGTCGACATGGTGACCTGAGATGACCGAGTCAGTCAGGTGATTGAGTCGACCCAGTGACCTGAATCGATTGAGTCGACCCGAGTCGACCAGGAGACCTTAGTAGACTAGGTCGACCCGTGTCAACCCAAGTCAACTTGAGGCCTGAGTCGATCCAGCAACCCAAGTCGACTCGGTGACCCGAGTCGACCCAGTGACCCAAGTCGACCTGATGACCTGAGTCAACCGAGTCGACCCGGTGACCCGAGTTGACCGAGTCGACCCAATGACCCGAGTCAATCGAGTCGACCCGAGTCGACCCAGCGACTGGGGTTTCTGTGGTGACCTAATTTATTATGGCAGTTGGAGTTACTCATTGGCGACCAGAGCTGATCTAGCAACCCGAGTTGATCTAGTTGGCGACCTAACCTGATCTAGCTGGCGAACTAATTTTGTCAGGTGATTTGGCGACAAGAGTTGATTTGGCTGGTGACCCAAGCTGATATGGTGACCTGAGTAAATCTAGTTGGGGACCCGTGTGGTGACTTGAGTTGATCTCGCTAGAAACTTGAGTTGATCC
This sequence comes from Chamaecyparis obtusa, assembly GCA_027943335.1. Lineage (NCBI taxonomy): Eukaryota > Viridiplantae > Streptophyta > Pinopsida > Cupressales > Cupressaceae > Chamaecyparis > Chamaecyparis obtusa. Next base: position 57,261 of record BSBK01014203.1, read on the forward strand.
AATGACCCCTCCTGATCTAGAGGCCCGAGTCAACCCGAGTTGACCCGGTGACCCGAGTCACTCGAGTCGACCCGAGTCAATCGAGTCGACCCAGTGACTTGAGTCAACCGAGTCGACCCAGTGACCCGAATCAACCGAGTCGGTCAAGTGACTGAGTCGACCCGGTGACCTGAGTCGACTGAGTTGACCCAGTCGACCTGGTGACCTGAGTCGACAGAGTTGACCCAGTGACCTGAGTCAACTGAGTCGACCTGGTGACCCGAGTCAACTAAGTCGACCTAAGTCAGTCAGGTGATTAAGTCGACCCGAGTTGACCAAGTGACCCGAGTCAACCGAATCGACCGAGTGACCTGAGTCAACTGAGTCGACCCGATGACCCGAGTCAACTGAGTCGACCTGAGTCAACCGAGTCGACCGAGTCAACGTGGTGACCCGAGTCAACTGAGTCGGTCAGGTGACTAAGTCGACCCGAGTCAACCAGAGTCGACTGAGTCAACCTAGTGACCTGAATCAATTGAGTCGACCCGGTGACCTGAGTTGACTAGGTCGACCCGTGTCAACCCAAGTCGACTCGAGGCTTGAGTCAATCCAGCAACCCAAGTCGACTCGGTGACCCGAGTCGACCCAGTGACCCGATGACCCGAGTCGACCCGGTGACCCGAGTTGACCGAGTCGACCCAATGACCCGAGTCAACTGAGTCGACCCGGTGACCTGAGTCAACCAAGTCGACCCAGCGACCGGGGTTTTTATGGTGGCCTAATTTATTATGGTAGTCAGAGTTACTCACTGGCGACTAGAGCTGATCTAGCACCCCGAGTTGATCTAGTTAGCGACCTAACCTGATCTGGCTGGTGAACTAATTTTGTCAGGTGATCTGGCGATAAGAGCTGATCTGGTTGGTGACCCAAGCTGATATGGTGACTCGAGTAAATCTAGTTGCCGACCCATGTGGTGACCTGAGTTGATCTCGCTAGCGACTTGAGTTGATCCAATGACCCGTCTCGATCTAGAGGCTCGAGTCGAGCCAGCAACCCAAGTCGAGCTAGCAACCCGAGTCAACCGAGTCGACCTGATGACCTGAGCCAACCGAGTCGACTCGGTGACCCGGTGACCTGAATCAACCGAGTCGACCCGGTGACCAGAGTCGACTAAGTCGACCCAGTCGACCTGAGTCAACCGAGTCGACCCAGTGACCTGAGTCGACCCGATGACCCGAGCCAACCGAGTCGACCTAGTGACCCGGTGACCCGAATCAACCGAGTCGACCCGGTGACTAGAGTTGACTAAGTCGACCCAGTCGACCTGAGTCAACCGAGTCGACCCAGTGACCCGAGTCGACCCGATGACCCGAGCCAACCGAGTCGACCAGTGACCCGGTGACCCGAATCAACCAAGTCGACCCGGTGACCAGAGTCGACTGAGTCGACTCGGTGACCCGAGTCAACCGAGTCGATAGAGTTAACCCAGTGACCCGAGTCAACCGTGTCAACCCAATGACCTGAGTTGACATGGTGACCTGAGTCAACCAAGTTGACCTAAGTCAGTAAGGTGACTGAGTCGACCCGAGTCGACTCGGTGACCTGAGTCAACTGAGTCGACCTGGTGACCTAAGTCAACTAAGTCGACCCGGTGACCTGAGTTGACCCAGTGACATGAGTCAACCGAGTCGACCCGATGACTTGAGTCAACCGAGTCGACCCTGTGACCTGAGTCAACCGAGTCGACCCAGCGACCTGAGTCACTGTGGTGACCCAATTTATTATGGCAGTCGAAGTTACTGGCTGGCGACCCGAGTTGATCTAGTTGGTGACATAAGCTGATCTGGCTGGTGACCTAATTTTGTTAGGTGATCTGGTGACCAGAGCTGATCTAGCTGGTGACCCAAGCTGATCTGGCGACCTGAGTTGATCTAGTTGGCGACCCGTGTGGTGACCTGAGTTGATCTAGTTGGCGACCCGTGTGGTGACCTGAGTTGATCTCGCTAGCGACTTGAGTTGACCAAGTGACTCATCCCGATTTAGAGGCCTAAGTCGATCCGGCAACCCAAGTCAACCCGGTGACTTGAGTCAACCGCGTCGACCGAGTCAACCTAGTGACCCGAGTCGATCGAGTCGACTCGATGACCTGAGTCAACTGAGTTGACCCGATGACCTGAGTCAATTGAGTCGACCTGGTGACCCAAGTCAACCGAGTCGACCTAAGTCGACCCGGTGACTTGAGTCAACCGAGTCAACCCGGTGACCTGAGTCAACTGAGTCGACCGAGTTGACCTAGTGACCTAAGTCAACCAAGTCGACCCAGTGACCCGACTCGACCGAGTCGACCCAGCGACCCGAGTCGCTGTGGTGACCCAATTTATTATGGCAGTCAAAGTTATTGGCTAGCGACCAGAGTTGATCTAGCGACCTGAATTGATCTAGTTGGCAACCTAAGCTGATCTGGTTGTCGACCTAATTTTGTGAGGTGATCTAGTGACCAGAGCTAATTTGGCTGTCGACCTAATTTTGTGAGGTGATCTAGCAACCAGAGCTGATCTGGCTGGTGACCCAATCTGATCTGGCGACTCGAGTTGATCTAGTTGGCGACCTGTGTGGTGACCTGAGTTGATCTCGCTAGCGACTTGTGTTGATCTAGTGACCCATCCTGATCTAGAGGCTTGAGTTGATCCAACAACCCAAGTCGATCCGAGTCGACCGAGTCGACTCGATCATCCGAGTCAACCGAGTTGACCCGGTGACCCGAGTCGACCCGGTGACCTGAGTCAATCGAGTCGACCCGGTGACCTGAGTCAACTGAGTCAACCCAGTGACCTGAGTCAACCGAGTCGACCCGAGTCAACTGAGTTGACGCGGTGACCCGAGTCAACCAAGTCGATCGATTCAACCCGGTGATCCGAGTCGACCTGAGTCGACCGAGTCGGTTAGGTGACTGAGTCGACCCGATGACCTAAGTTGACCGAGTCGACCCAGTGACCTGACTCAATTGAGTCGACCCAGTGACCCGAGTCAACTGAGTCGACCCAATGACTCGAGTCAACCGAGTCGACCTGGTGACCCAAGTCAACTAAGTCGACCGAGTTGACCCGATGACCCGAGTCAACTGAGTCGACCCAGTGACCCAAGTCGCTGTGGTGACCTAATTTATTATGGCAGTTAAAGTTACTAGCTGGCGACCAGAGCTGAGCTGGCAACCTGAATTGATCTAGTGGGTGACCTAAGCTGATCTGGCTAGTGACCTAATTTTGTCAGGTCATCTGGAGACCAGAGCTGATCTGGCTGGTGACCCAAGTTGATTTGGTGACTCAAGTTGATCTAGTTGGCGACCCGTGTGGTGACCTGAGTTGATCTTGCTAGCGATTTGAGTTGATCCAGTGACCCGTCCTGATCCAGAGGCCTGAGTCAATCCGGCAACCCAAGTCGACTCGGTGACCCGAGTCTATCGAGTTGACCGAGTGACCTGAGTCAACCGAGTCGACTCGATGACCCGAGTCAACCGAGTCGACTCGATGACCCGAGTCAACCGAGTCGACTGAGTCGACGTGGTGTCCCGAGTCGGTCAGGTGACCGAGTCGACCCGAGTAAACCAGAGTCGACTGAGTTGACCTAGTGACCTGAATCAATTGAGTCAACCTAGTGACCTGAGTCGACTAGGTCGACCCGTGTCAACCCAAGTCGACTCGAGGCCTAAGTTGATTCGGCAACCCAAGTCGACTCGGTGACCCACGTCGACCGAGTCGACCCAGTGACCCGAGTTGACCCGATGACCCGAGTTGACCCGGTGACCCGAGTTGATCAAGTTGACTGAGTTGACTGAGTCGACCCAGCGACCAGGGTTTTTGTGGTGACCCAATTTATTATGGCAGTCGGAGTTACTCACTGGCGACCAGAGCTAATCTAGCGACCTGAGTTGATCTAATTGGTGACCTAACCTGATCTGGTTGGTGAACTAATTTTGTCAGGTGATCTGGTGACAAGAGCTGATCTGGTTGGTGACCCAAGCTGATATGGCGACCTGAGTAAATCTAGTTGGTGATCCGTGTGGTGACCTGAGTTGATCTCGCTAGCGACTTGAGTTGATCCAGTGACCCATCCCGATCCAGAGGCCCGAGTCGAGCCGGCAACCCAACTCGACCTGAGTCAATCGAGTCGACTCGAGTCCACCGAGTCGACCCAGTGACCCGAGTCAACCTGGTCAACTCGATGACCCGAGCCAACCGAGTCGACCCAGTGACCCGGTGACTCGAATCAACTGAGTCGACCCGGTGACCAGAGTTGACTAAGTCGACCCAGCTGACTTGGTGACCTGAGTCGACAGAGTTGACCTAGTGACCTGAGTCAACCGTGTTGACCTGATGACCTAAGTTGACCTGGTGACCCAAGTCAACCAAGTCTACCTAAGTTAGTAAGGTGACTGAGTTGACCCGAGTCGACCTAGTGACCTGAGTCAACCGAGTCGACCTGGTGACTCGAGTCGACCCAGTGACATGAGTCAACTGAGTCGACCCAATGACCTGAGTCAACTGAGTCAACCGAGTCGACCCTATGACCTGAGTCAACCAAGTTGACCTAGCGACCCGAGTCACTATGGTGACCCAATTTATTATGGCAGTCAAAGTTATTGGCTGGCGACCTGAGTTGATCTAGTTGGTGACATAAGCTGATATGGCGACCAGAGCTGATCTAGCTGGTGACCCAAGCTAATCTGGTGACCCAAGTTGATCTAGTTGGCGACCCATGTGGTGACCTGAGTTGATCTCGCTAGTAACTTGAGTTGACCCGATGATCCATCTTGATCTAGAGGCCCGAGTCGATCCGGCAACCCAAGTCGACCTGGTGACCTGAGTCAACCGCGTCGACCGACTCGACCCAGTGACCTGAGTCAACTAAGTTGACCTGATGACTTGAGTCAACTGAGTTGACCCAATGACCGGAGTCAACTGAGTTGACCCGATGACCTGAGTCAACTGAGTTAACACGATGACTCGAGGCAACCAAGTCGACCCAAGTCGACCGAGTCAGTCAGGTGACTGAGTCGACCTAAGTCGACCTAGTGACCTGAGTCGACCGAGTCAACCCGGTGACTCGAGTCAACAGAGTCGACCGAGTCGACCCAGTGACCCGTGTCAACCGAGTTGACCTGGTGACCCGAGTCGATCGAGTCGACCCAGCGACCTGAGTCACTATGGTGACCTAATTTATTATGGCAGTCAGAGTTACTGGCTGGTGACTAGAGCTGATCTGGTGACCTGAATTGATCTAGTTGGCAACCTAAGCTGATTTGGCTGTCGACCTAATTTTGTGAGGTGATCTGGCGACCAGAGCTGATCTGGCTAGTGACCCAATCTGATTTGGTGACCTGAGTTGATCTAGTTGGTGACCCGTGTGGTGACCTGAGTTGATCTCACTAGCGACTTGTGTTGATCTAGTGACCCATCCCAATCTAGAGGCCTGAGTCGATCCGGCAACCCAAGTCGATTCGAGTTGACTCGGTGACCCGAGTCAACCGAGTCGACCCAGTGACCTGAGTCAATTGAGTCAACCCAGTGACCTGAGTCAACCGAGTCGACCCGATGACCCGAGTCAACCGAGTCAACCCGATGACCCGAGTCAACCGAGTCGACGCAGTGACCTGAGTCAACCAAGTCGATGCGGTGACCCAAGTCAACCGAGTCGACCCGGTGACCTGAGTCAACCGAGTTGACCTGAGTCAACCCGACGACCTGAGTCGACCCGATGACCCGACTCGATCGAGTCGACCTGGTGACCTGACTCGACCGAGTCGACCCAATGACCCGAGTCAACCGAGTCGACCCGGTGACCCGAGTCAACTGAGTCGACCGAGTTCACCCGGTGACCTGAGTCAATTGAGTCGACCCAGTGACCCAAGTTGCTAGTGACCTAATTTTGTTAGGTGATCTGGAGACCAGAGTTGATCTGGTTGGTGACCCAAGCTAATCTGGCGACCAGAGTTGATCTAGTTGGTGACCCGTGTGGTGACCTAAGTTGATCTTGCTAGCAACTTGAGTTGATCCAGTAACCCATCCTGATCCAGAGGCCTGAGTCGATCTGGTAACCCAAGTCGACCTGAGTCGACCTGGTGACCCGACTCAACCGAGTCGACCCGATGACCCGAATCAACCAAGTCGACCTGATGACCCGAGTCAACCAAGTCGACCTTGTGACCCGAGTCAACCAAGTCGACCCGAGTCAGTCAGGTGACTGAGTCAACCCGGTGACCTGAGTCGATTAAGTCAACGGAGTCCACCCAATGACCTGAGTCAACTGAGTCGATCGTGTCAACCCAGTAACCTAAGTCAACCCGGTGAATCGAGTCAACTGAGTCGATCGAGTCGACCCGGTGACCTGAGTCAACTGAGTCGACCTGAGTCGACTGAGTCAACCCAGTTACCTGAGTCACTGTGGTGACCTAATTTATTATGGTAGTCAGAGTTACTGGCTGGTGACCTAAGCTAATCTGGCTGGTGACTTAAGTTTGTCAGGTGATCTAGCGACCAGAGTTGATCTGGTTGGTGACCCAAGCTGATCTGGCGATGTGAGTTGATCTAGTTGGCGACCCGTGTGGTGACCTGAGTTGATCTCGCTAGCGACTTGAGTTGATCCAGTGACCCGTACTGATCCAGAGGCCCGAGTCGATCTGACAACCCAAGTCGACCCGGTGACCCGAGTCAACTTGGTGACTCGAGTCGATCCGATGACCTGAGTCAACTGAGTCATCCCGAGTCGACCGAGTCAGTCAGGTGACTGAGTCGACCCGGTGACCTGAGTCAACCAAGTCGACCTGGTGACCCAAGTCCATCGAGTCGACCGAGTCGACCCAGTGACCTGATTCAACCAAGTCGACCTGGTGACCCGAGTCAACCGAGTCGACCTGGTGACCCGAGTCGCTGTGGTGACCCAATTTATTATGGCAGTCAAAGTTTTTGGCTGGCAACCAGAGCTGATCTGGCGACCTGAGTTGATCTAGTTAGCGACCTAAGCTGATCTAGTTGGCGACCTAAGATGAAATGGTTGGTGACCCAGGCTGATCTAGTTAGTGACCTGATTTTGTCAGGTGATCTAGCGACTAGAGCTGATCTAGCTGGTGACCCAAGCTGATCTAGTGACCCGAGTTGATCTAGTTGGTTACCTGTGTGGTGACCTGAGCTGATCTCGCTAGCAACTTGAGTTGATCTAGTGACCCGTGCAATCTAGAGGCCCGAGTAGATCCGACAACCCAAGTCGACTTGAGTCGACCTGAGTCAACCGAGTCAGCTGAGTCGACCTAAGTCACCCTAGTCGACCCGGTGATCCAAGTCAACTGAGTTGACTCAAGTTGACTGCGTCGACCCGAGTCGACCGGGTCGGTCAGGTGACTGACTCGACCTGAGTCGATTTGGCTACCTGAGTCAACTCGGTGACCCGAGTCGATCGAGTCGACCGAGTCGACCAAGTCCACCCAGTGACCTGAGTCACCTTAGTCGACCGAGCGACCAGAGTCGTTGTAGTGACCTAATTTATTATGGCAGTATGAGTTACCGACTAGCGAGCAGAGTTGATCTAGCCACCCGAGATGATCTAGTTTGCGACCTGAGTTGATCTAGTTGGTGACCCGAGTTGATCTGCCTGTTGACCTAATTTTGTCAAGTGATCTAGCGACCAGAGCTGATCAAGCCGAGCGGAACCGAACCGGTCGAGCTCTCCGGGGAGCGGCGGGGCGGGATCGGCGCCGAGCTCGCTCCCGGGCGGGGTCGAAACTCGCGGAAAAAAAATGAACAAAGGAGGCCCCGTACGAGGATAAGAACGAAAAAACCAGAGTTAAATTAAAAAAAAAAAAAAAAAAAAAAAAAAAATTACTTTCGGGTCATACGTGTAGCCACGCCCAGCTCGCCCGCGGACGGGATCCCCATCGAGCTCGTCGAGCCGAGCGGCGCTCGCGGGCGGGGTCCGATCCGAGCGGAACCGAACCGGTCGAGCTCTCCGGGGAGCGGCGGGGCGGGATCGGCGCCGAGCTCGCTCCCGGGCGGGGTCGAAACTCGCGGAAAAAAAATGAACAAAGGAGGCCCCGTACGAGGATAAGAACGAAAAAACCAGAGTTAAAAAAAAAAAAAAAAAAAAAAAAAAAAAAAAAAAAAAAAAACTTTCGGGTCATACGTGTAGCCACGCCCAGCTCGCCCGCGGACGGGATCCCCATCGAGCTCGTCGAGCCGAGCGGCGCTCGCGGGCGGGGTCCGATCCGAGCGGAACCGAACCGGTCGAGCTCTCCGGGGAGCGGCGGGGCGGGATCGGCGCCGAGCTCGCTCCGGGGCGGGGTCGAAACTCGCGGAAAAAAAATGAACAAAGGAGGCTCCGTACGAGGATAAGAACGAAAAAACCAGAGTTTTAAAAAAAAAAAAAAAAAAAATTACATTCGGGTCATACGTGTAGCCACGCCCAGCTCGCCCGCGGACGGGATCCCCATCGAGCTCGTCGAGCCGAGCGGCGCTCGCGGGCGGGGTCCGATCCGAGCGGAACCGAACCGGTCGAGCTCTCCGGGGAGCGGCGGGGCGGGATCGGCGCCGAGCTCGCTCCCGGGCGGGGTCGAAACTCGCGGAAAAAAAATGAACAAAGGAGGCTCCGTACGAGGATAAGAACGAAAAAACCAGAGTTAAAAAAAAAAAAAAAAAAAAAATTACATTCGGGTCATACGTGTAGCCACGCCCAGCTCGCCCGCGGACGGGATCCCATTCGAGCTCGTCGAGCCGAGCGGCGCTCGCGGGCGGGGTCCGATCCGAGCGGAACCGAACCGGTCGAGCTCTCCGGGGAGCGGCGGGGCGGGATCGGCGCCGAGCTCGCTCCGGGGCGGGGTCGAAACTCGCGGAAAAAAAATGAACAAAGGAGGCTCCGTACGAGGATAAGAACGAAAAAACCAGAGTTAAAAAAAAAAAAAAAAAAAAAAAAAATACATTCGCGTCATACGTGTAGCCACGCCCAGCTCGCCCGCGGACGGGATCCCCATCGAGCTCGTCGAGCCGAGCGGCGCTCGCGGGCGGGGTCCGATCCGAGCGGAACCGAACCGGTCGAGCTCTCCGGGGAGCGGCGGGGCGGGATCGGCGCCGAGCTCGCTCCCGGGCGGGGTCGAAACTCGCGGAAAAAAAATGAACAAAGGAGGCTCCGTACGAGGATAAGAACGAAAAAACCAGAGTTAAAAAAAAAAAAAAAAAAAAAAAAAAATACATTCGCGTCATACGTGTAGCCACGCCCAGCTCGCCCGCGGACGGGATCCCCATCGAGCTCGTCGAGCCGAGCGGCGCTCGCGGGCGGGGTCCGATCCGAGCGGAACCGAACCGGTCGAGCTCTCCGGGGAGCGGCGGGGCGGGATCGGCGCCGAGCTCGCTCCCGGGCGGGGTCGAAACTCGCGGAAAAAAAATGAACAAAGGAGGCTCCGTACGAGGATAAGAACGAAAAAACCAGAGTTAAAAAAAAAAAAAAAAAAAAAAAAAAAATTACATTCGGGTCATACGTGTAGCCACGCCCAGCTCGCCCGCGGACGGGATCCCCATCGAGCTCGTCGAGCCGAGCGGCGCTCGCGGGCGGGGTCCGATCCGAGCGGAACCGAACCGGTCGAGCTCTCCGGGGAGCGGCGGGGCGGGATCGGCGCCGAGCTCGCTCCCGGGCGGGGTCGAAACTCGCGGAAAAAAAATGAACAAAGGAGGCCCCGTACGAGGATAAGAACGAAAAAACCAGAGTTAAAAAAAAAAAAAAAAAAAAAAAAAATTACTTTCGGGTCATACGTGTAGCCACGCCCAGCTCGCCCGCGGACGGGATCCCCATCGAGCTCGTCGAGCCGAGCGGCGCTCGCGGGCGGGGTCCGATCCGAGCGGAACCGAACCGGTCGAGCTCTCCGGGGAGCGGCGGGGCGGGATCGGCGCCGAGCTCGCTCCGGGGCGGGGTCGAAACTCGCGGAAAAAAAATGAACAAAGGAGGCTCCGTACGAGGATAAGAACGAAAAAACCAGAGTTAAAAAAAAAAAAAAAAAAAAAAAAAATACATTCGCGTCATACGTGTAGCCACGCCCAGCTCGCCCGCGGACGGGATCCCCATCGAGCTCGTCGAGCCGAGCGGCGCTCGCGGGCGGGGTCCGATCCGAGCGGAACCGAACCGGTCGAGCTCTCCGGGGAGCGGCGGGGCGGGATCGGCGCCGAGCTCGCTCCCGGGCGGGGTCGAAACTCGCGGAAAAAAAATGAACAAAGGAGGCTCCGTACGAGGATAAGAACGAAAAAACCAGAGTTAAAAAAAAAATTTAAAAAAAAAAATTACATTCGGGTCATACGTGTAGCCACGCCCAGCTCGCCCGCGGACGGGATCCCCATCGAGCTCGTCGAGCCGAGCGGCGCTCGCGGGCGGGGTCCGATCCGAGCGGAACCGAACCGGTCGAGCTCTCCGGGGAGCGGCGAGGCGGGATCGGCGCCGAGCTCGCTCCCGGGCGGGGTCGAAACTCGCGGAAAAAAAATGAACAAAGGAGGCTCCGTACGAGGATAAGAACGAAAAAACCAGAGTTAAAAAAAAAAAAAAAAAAAAAAAAAATTACATTCGGGTCATACGTGTAGCCACGCCCAGCTCGCCCGCGGACGGGATCCCCATCGAGCTCGTCGAGCCGAGCGGCGCTCGCGGGCGGGGTCCGATCCGAGCGGAACCGAACCGGTCGAGCTCTCCGGGGAGCGGCGGGGCGGGATCGGCGCCGAGCTCGCTCCCGGGCGGGGTCGAAACTCGCGGAAAAAAAATGAACAAAGGAGGCTCCGTACGAGGATAAGAACGAAAAAACCAGAGTTTTAAAAAAAAAAAAAAAAAAAAATTACATTCGGGTCATACGTGTAGCCACGCCCAGCTCGCCCGCGGACGGGATCCCCATCGAGCTCGTCGAGCCGAGCGGCGCTCGCGGGCGGGGTCCGATCCGAGCGGAACCGAACCGGTCGAGCTCTCCGGGGAGCGGCGGGGCGGGATCGGCGCCGAGCTCGCTCCCGGGCGGGGTCGAAACTCGCGGGAAAAAAATGAACAAAGGAGGCTCCGTACGAGGATAAGAACGAAAAAACCAGAGTTAAAAAAAAAAAAAAAAAAAAAAAAAAAAATTACATTCGGGTCATACGTGTAGCCACGCCCAGCTCGCCCGCGGACGGGATCCCCATCGAGCTCGTCGAGCCGAGCGGCGCTCGCGGGCGGGGTCCGATCGGAGCGGAACCGAACCGGTCGAGCTCTCCGGGGAGCGGCGGGGCGGGATCGGCGCCGAGCTCGCTCCCGGGCGGGGTCGAAACTCGCGGAAAAAAAATGAACAAAGGAGGCTCCGTACGAGGATAAGAACGAAAGGCTCCGTACGAGGATAAGAACGAAAAAACCAGAGTTAAAAAAAAAAAAAAAAAAAAAAATTACATTCGGGTCATACGTGTAGCCACGCCCAGCTCGCCCGCGGACGGGATCCCCATCGAGCTCGTCGAGCCGAGCGGCGCTCGCGGGCGGGGTCCGATCCGAGCGGAACCGAACCGGTCGAGCTCTCCGGGGAGCGGCGGGGCGGGATCGGCGCCGAGCTCGCTCTCGGGCGGGGTCGAAACTCGCGGAAAAAAAATGAACAAAGGAGGCCCCGTACGAGGATAAGAACGAAAAAACCAGAGTTAAAAAAAAAAAAAAAAAAAAAAAAAAAAAAAAAAAAAAAACTTTCGGGTCATACGTGTAGCCACGCCCAGCTCGCCCGCGGACGGGATCCCCATCGAGCTCGTCGAGCCGAGCGGCGCTCGCGGGCGGGGTCCGATCCGAGCGGAACCGAACCGGTCGAGCTCTCCGGGGAGCGGCGGGGCGGGATCGGCGCCGAGCTCGCTCCGGGGCGGGGTCGAAACTCGCGGAAAAAAAATGAACAAAGGAGGCTCCGTACGAGGATAAGAACGAAAAAACCAGAGTTTTAAAAAAAAAAAAAAAAAAATTACATTCGGGTCATACGTGTAGCCACGCCCAGCTCGCCCGCGGACGGGATCCCCATCGAGCTCGTCGAGCCGAGCGGCGCTCGCGGGCGGGGTCCGATCCGAGCGGAACCGAACCGGTCGAGCTCTCCGGGGAGCGGCGGGGCGGGATCGGCGCCGAGCTCGCTCCCGGGCGGGGTCGAAACTCGCGGAAAAAAAATGAACAAAGGAGGCTCCGTACGAGGATAAGAACGAAAAAACCAGAGTTAAAAAAAAAAAAAAAAAAAAAATTACATTCGGGTCATACGTGTAGCCACGCCCAGCTCGCCCGCGGACGGGATCCCCATCGAGCTCGTCGAGCCGAGCGGCGCTCGCGGGCGGGGTCCGATCCGAGCGGAACCGAACCGGTCGAGCTCTCCGGGGAGCGGCGGGGCGGGATCGGCGCCGAGCTCGCTCCGGGGCGGGGTCGAAACTCGCGGAAAAAAAAATGAACAAAGGAGGCTCCGTACGAGGATAAGAACGAAAAAACCAGAGTTAAAAAAAAAAAAAAAAAAAAAAAAAAATACATTCGCGTCATACGTGTAGCCACGCCCAGCTCGCCCGCGGACGGGATCCCCATCGAGCTCGTCGAGCCGAGCGGCGCTCGCGGGCGGGGTCCGATCCGAGCGGAACCGAACCGGTCGAGCTCTCCGGGGAGCGGCGGGGCGGGATCGGCGCCGAGCTCGCTCCCGGGCGGGGTCGAAACTCGCGGAAAAAAAATGAACAAAGGAGGCTCCGTACGAGGATAAGAACGAAAAAACCAGAGTTAAAAAAAAA